>CM066043.1:20882373-21163938 GCA_033557465.1 Ichthyophis bannanicus | reverse complement strand
GTGTCTGCCTCTGAGCATGAGAGGTTCAAATATTGTGAGAGACAGAACTTGAACTTCCGAGAAAGGTGAAGCACACGGCGAGGACCTGGGTAACTGCTGAGGGCCAGGAACAAAGAACTGTTGGACTGACTGGGGGGGTTTTGGGGGCTTCTGTGAATGATTGGTATTGTTATCCTTTTAATATTGTTTTCTGAGAAAGTAACTGAAATCGACAATCTATTTCGGCTACAGCCATTGCAATACCCACACCCGCTCAAGTTTTTGCTGTACTATTCTCCAGAACTTTCTTTATCACATTATTAAGCACTGCTGTGCTTTTGCCATGCTTTCATGTTATGTGATGTCAATATTATTGACCAGCTGCAAGAAAATGGATGTTACAATGTATGTTGTCTCTAGGGAACCGTAAACCAAGAAGCTGCTTTTCTGATTACCCCTATCTGTCTCAATAATTGTCTCAAATGGTTGCTTGTCCATTGCCCTTAGTGGGATTACCTTTGCCCCATAAACAAGAAAAGAAAAAGAAAAATTGGGAAAGGAAGGGAAATGTGCTGATTAGGTATGGCTAGTATGGCTGCATCCTTGCCTGAAGGCTTTAATACATTATGATGGCACGGAAAAAGCATGTGGGCTAAGAAACTGATTACCCAGAGCCCAGCACAATCAGAGTAAAGCCAGGGGGAACCATACTCTGAACAGACGTGCACAAGAGAATGGAACTAGCTAAGAAACCGGTCAGGCCTGAAAATTGCACAGAAAATGGACCCAGCACATAAAGACATTCCAGGCCTGAACAGGTTAAACATGAATGAGCAAGCTGGGCAAGCCTGGACAAGTTAAACAAGGCCAAACACAGCTGGTGATACAAAGTACTCATAGGCCCTGAAGACTACCGTGCCAGTGTTTAATGAATCAAAGGTAATGGCAGGGTGCAGCCTAATTACCCAAACACTATCAAGAATAAAAGCCATTAATAGGCTGATAAGGGTGGATCCCAGGGAAAGAGCCTTTGCCCCAAAGGAAAGAAGCCTATGCATACTTTTTGCAACACGGCCCTCCTTTGTCCCAAAGGAAAGAGGCCTCTAGCAGGCCCTGCAAACCATTTTACAGTCAGAACAGCCACTTTGGTGCACACGGAACAAAAACGTTGTGCGGAGTTGCGATAGAGGTTATAGGGTATGTGGTGTTTTTAAAGCACTGGATGCAAGTGTTTCCATTGCACACTCTAATCCAATATCTAATTAATCTAGTTATAATCCATAATTGATGACCCGTCCATTGTCCTGGTTGGTTTTATGTAAGTGGTTCAGTTGGCCAGGGTTACTAAAAATCCCAGTGGTAGGGTTTTTCTTTTTAATTGTACTGCTATGTGCCATTCCTGCCATGTTGTATCCCCATTCTTTACACGGCTCAATTACCACCACCCGGATTGATACCTTGGTTAAACACAAGGAGGCGATTAACCACTGTTCATGGCCCCTGATTCCACATACACCCCTCTGCGCTTTCCCTCCAGTTAATTCATCCCATCAACCGCCTCTAGCGGTTGATGGTCCTTCACTTAAAAAAGGGGGATTGAGGGCAGCCAGGAGGCTCTTACCACAAGGGCCTGACCCTTCCCCCCAAGCCATGAGGCTCTTACACAAGTGGTCTGGAACCCCGTCCCGCCAAGCCATGAGCCTCTTACATAAAGTCAGCAGCCTGCTATCTCAGTAACCACCCTTCCCCCACTGCCAGGTCTTAGCACAGTATCCCCTAGCCCAGAAACCAACCGACCAGAGGCACACCGGTTTTGGACAGGTCATCCAGGTACCTTCCTCCAGGGGCCTGGGCTGGTTTGGTGGACATAATACCTGTGGCAAATGGGATTATAGACTGTCGTTTGAAATTTATCCTGTATTTAAGTGCCTTGAAGGACGTCCCGCGGGTCAGACTCTTTGTGGGGGGTACCGGCTTCGCTGGGCATGAACCTGTGCACATTAAAGATCCTGTTTGCCATTCCAGCCTGTCTGTGAGTTTTCCTTCTGTGGGTGACGTATTGAACCAGAGCGTTTCACCCCCAGCTGTTTGCTATAACACCACAAGGCTTGTACTGTGGTCAATCAATTGATATACTTAGGTCCGCTTCTTAATAATGGTTTTATGGACCCTTCCTCCAGGAAATTGTTCCAAACCTTTTCTAAACCCAGCTACACTAACAGCCCTTGTACTACAATCATCCGGTAACCAAAGTCCAGAGGTTTTGATTACACGTTGATGTGAAAAAATATTTTCTTTTATTAGTCTTAAATACGAGATTAGTTTACCCGGTAACCTTTCCTTGCATGTCCGCTAGTCCTCTTCTATATTCTTATCACGTCACAATCGATTCTAAACGTTTAACCCATTCCACTCCTTTCAGTAAATTTATGTTGTTTGTTATTAGTGCGGTCGCGTCCTGAGTCGACTCAATGGTGACCCTCTGGATAGCTATCCTAAAGTGGTGTTTCGGTAAGTCTGTCAGTCCAGGCGGCTCATTGTTTGACAGACTGGATAACCCGTAGCTGCCTGTTATTGTATCGATCCATCTCATTGGCTGGCCTTTCTCTTTTTCATTGACCTTCTATCTTGCCAAGCTGATGTCTGGTCTTTCCTCTAGGTGATCTCTCTCTTCGCATTGATGTTTCCCAAGTATAAAAGAGTTCGAAGTCTTGTTCATCTGGAGTTGCTAAAGAAAGCTTAGGATTTGTGCTCCTCTACGTACCGACTGGTTTTTTCTTCGGGCAGTCACATGGTATACACAGTAGTTGCCGCCAGCACCAGTAATTCAAAGGCCGCAAGTTCCTTCCTGTCTATCTTTTTTCACTGTCCAGTCTTTCACAATCAGATGATGTTATTGAAAATACCATGGCTTTGAACACGTTGAATCTTGTATAGGAGACGACATCTCTGCTCTTGAGAATCTTCTTAATTTACAGACTTCCATCATATCTCCCCTCCAGCCGTCTCTTTTCCAGGTTAAACCACCCTAACTCTTTTTTAGCCTTTCTTCATAGGAGTATCCTTCCATCCCCTTACCATTTTGGTGGCTCTTCTCTGCAACCTTGTCTAATAACGCTATATCCTTTTTAAAGATACGGTGGACCAAGAATTGGCACACAATATTCAAGGTGCGACTCTCACCATGGCATGTTATCGAGGCATTATAATATCTTTTGTTTTATTTTCCATTCCTTTTCCTTATGCTCTCTAGCAGGCGATTGCTCTCTTGGATGCCGCTGCAACAGTGGGCCGAGGGTTTTAAACATGCAATCCACAATGGCGCCTTAATCTTTTTCCTGGGTGGTGGTTCCTAGTGTGGAACCTTGCATCATATAGCCATAGTTTGGGTTGTTCTCCCTAGGTGCATAACTGGCACTTGTCCACATTAAATTTCAATCTGCCATTTTGATGACCAGTCTTTCAATTTATTCAAGATCCTCTGGCGATTTTCCACAATCCTCGTGGGTTTTAACAACTTAAATAGTTTTGTGTCATCTGCAAATTTGATAACCTCACTCGTTATTCCCTTTTCCATGTCATTTCTGAATACGAGGGGGTACCCCAAAAAAACAGGAATTATTTTTTAAAAGCTATTTATTTCAAATACTTTAAAAAAAAACATTATCCCCATCAAAATACTCTCAATTACAACTGATACATTTGTCCCACCGGTGCTTCCACTGTTCGAAACATTTTTGCAGTCATCTTTAGAAAAACGGCTGACAGCTCCTCCCTCCCTTTTTTTTCTTGACTTCTTCAATGTTGTCAAATCGGTGTCCTTTCATGCCCTTTTGATCCTTTTTTCATCAATGTTATTTGTAAAACATATTTAACTTAACTGAAAGACAATGGGCTTCTACGCAAATGTTCCAGCTCCAGGTGTAATTATTCCCTGGAGCTGGAACATTTGCGTTAGAAGCCCATTGTCTTTCAGTTAAGTTAAATATGTTTTACAAATAACATTATGAAAAAAGGATCAAAAAAATGGAAAGAGTTATATGTATTATAGCTACATTTTAGGTCATTGATGTACGTAGGGCTTGACTGACCACAGTTTAATTGGTCGTTACAACAGCCCGGATATTCTGAGAGCTGCTAGCCCAAACATAAATAATATAAATTAATTTATTGTCATTGCAAGTCGCTTGACACTTTCACGTTGCATTACAAGAGTTTTTGGAAATATTGATGTTTGATTTGACCCTTGACAGTACACAGGGAGCAGAAAGCAATGGACGACCCAGTTGCCTTAATGTAATCTCAAAAAGCTTTATTGTAGATCCCTTGACGCGTTTCGGCTTGCGCCTTTCTCAAGGGGAGAGTTGCTTACAGAGAACAAATAAAAACCATTAAATGTATACATAAACATCACTTTGAAAATGACACCGGGTGACATTTATATAATAAATAATTTAAAATAAATAATCTGATGTGAAATTAAGGGTTTAAAACATAACCTTAAAAAAAATATATATAAAGGAATATTATATATACATATACAATAAATTAATCACGTTTAATATAATAAATCCATTAATAAAAGAAAAAACACAATAAATATCTATCATGTAACATAATTAAAAACAGTAATAGACATAATTAAAGTGCCGGGACCACACACCGCCCCTCCTCTGCTCCTGCCCAATCGGGCAGTGGGAGCCGCGTCCAGCTCCTGCCCAATCGGGCAGTGGGAGCCGCCGGCGAGCGGGATAAAAGCGGCGCCCCTGCAGCAGGAGCGCCGCTGCCGGGACCACACACCGACCCTCCTCTGCTCCTGCCCAATCGGACAGTGGGAGGCCGCTTCCAGCTCCTGCCCAATCGGGCAGTGGGAGCCGCCGTCGAGCGGGATAAAAGCGGCGCCCCTGCAGGGCGCGCCCGCGCCTGAGGGCCTCGCCAGAGGGCCCTTTGGCGTGGCCCTTAGGCGCGGCACGAAGGCGATCAGAAGGGAGCAACAACAGACACAGCAGCGCCGACAACATCACCGCAGAATCAAACGAGGAGCAGACCGAGACGAAGGACGTCAGAACCGGCAAGTAAAATTCGCCAAAAAAATCCTCACACACTCCACACCTACAAAACTCCCACTTCCACCACACACGCCTTAGCAGTCACAGCTCTACCTCCACGGGACAGGCTCCCGCACCAAAGCACCCCACGCAGATCCGCTCTCCATCCACGGGACAGGGCTCCCCCCACGCAGATCCCGGCTCTACATCCACGGGACAGGCTCCCTCCACGGACAGGCTCCCGCACCAAGGCCACCCTACGCAGATCCGCTATCCATTCACGGGACAGGCTCCCTCCACAGGACAGACTCCCGCACCAAGGCACCCTACGCAGATCCGGCTATCCATTCACGGGACAGGCTCCCTCCACGGGACAAGGATCTCCCACACCAAGGCACCCTACGCAGATCCGGCTATCCATTCACCCGGACAGGCTCCCTCCACGGGACAGGCTCCCGCACCAAGGCACCCTATGCAGATCTGGCTATCCATTCACGGGACAGGACTCCCTCCACGGGTCAGGCTCCCGCACCAAGGCACCCTACGCAGATCCGGCTATCCATTCACGGGACAGGCTCCCTCCACGGACAGGCTCCCGCCACGCAAAGCACCCCACGCAGATCCGGCTCTCCCGCCACTGAACAAGCTCACGCACCAAGTTCAACTCTCCCCAAGCAGACAACAGACGAAGTCTCAAGAAAATAGGCTTCACCCTAACAGAACATAACAAGGGAAAACATGCACGCCACATACTTCCTACCACTCTACCTACTAGTCACACAACTCCTCCCACCAACCACACACCTACACTACCCACAAGCAAACACAATATGGCATCCACCAACTGCATCACCATATTCAGAACCACAGCACCCACACAAAGAGACACTCAGGGCTTACCAGGCAAAGCGACCAAACAGACACAAATCAAACTCCCACGCAAGCACAAAGGAAACTCATGGAACAGCAACCTCAGCAACGAAAACAACAACGATTGAGCTCATAAATGCCAGATCCGTCTGCAACAAGATACACACTATTGCAGACCACATAGAAGAGCGACAGCCCGACATAATATGCATCACAGAGGACATGGCTCAACCCTACCGACAACGTACTACTCAACCAACTAGTACCGGACAACTACTCAGCGTACAACTGCCCACGCACACACAAGCGTGGAGGAGGAGTCCTGATAATAGCGAAAACAAAGCTAAAGTTCAAGACACAGAACTTCACCGATACACAGCAATGTAACACAATTAGCATCAAAAACAAGAACATTGCAATCTGCCTAACATACAGAGCACCCAGAGCTCCACCACCCGATGAACTAGCCCTCACTCTCGAAGAAGCCTGTGCCATAACAACAAACAACAAACCAGCGCTATTGATTGGAGACTTGAACCTCAAGTCCACCAATGCCAAAGCCGCTGAGGCCTTGCTTCAAGCAATGACCTCACTCCAATTCACACAGATAATCAATGCACCAACACACAGACATGGATCATCCCCAGACCTCATCTTTGCATCCAACTACCTAACATCAAGAGACCTAATTTCTCCACCCACCATTACCCCAGTGCCATGGTCTGACCATTACTTAATCGAGACCAAGCTACGATATCAAGAGGACCAGACAAACGAAAGAGCTAACATCTCACACACACCAAGACGATTCAAGCATTTCGACAGGACGAATTCATACAGGACACAATACAACACTTGAACGTTACCACAGACGACCTAGAGGAACAAGTCTCCAGCTGGAACAGCATTCTAGCTAATGCCGCCAAACCATCTGGTGGCGGGTTCAAGAAACAACACCACAACAAGAGACAAAACAAGCCATGGTACTCAGACTAAATACAGAAGGAAAAGAGAGAGCTCAGGAAGATTGAACGGAGATGGAGAAAAAACAAAGCAACCGCCGACCAGCATCTCTACCTAACAAAGCAAAAACAATACAATGAACACATCAACCAATCAAAGAGGGAATTCCACACAAACATGATAAATACTTCTATCAACAAACCCAGAGAGCTCTTCGAAATAGTAAAGATCCTCACAAAAGAACAAACAACAGAAGGCGAAGTACAAGTTGACCCACAGGATTTCGCCGATCACATCAAAGACAAATTTCACTCCACAGAGCGAACAACAACCAGTGGGACCAACAGGTCGGACGTACACCCCAAAACATGGGGCACATTCTACTCACCCTCAACTGAACAGATATCTCACATCATCTCTACAATCAATACAAGCACTGCCCCTACAGACCCGTGCCCAGTGTCATGGCTCAAAGCCACCAAATCCTGCTTCATCCCCACCATACATAAAATAATACACAACTCACTCACTCAAGGACTCATGCCAAAGCAACTAAAGCTTGCTTCAGAAAGACCAATCATGAAGAAAACAAATCTCGACAAAAAGATCCAGCAGCATATCGACCAATCTCCAGCATACCCTTCCTTGCAAAAAATAATCGAAAAAAACGGTCCAACTACAACTTCAGGAACACATCGACAAACAGGAAACACTCGATGACAACCAACACGGATTTCGTCCCAACCATGGAGTCGAAACGCTACTGATCTACCTCTTCGACAGCATCCTAAGAATAATCGACAACACCAAGAATGGAATCATAATGATCTTCATCGACATCTCCTCAGCCTTCGACACAGTGGACCACAACACCCTCCTGGAAAGACTAAAGAACACTGGTATACACGGTATCACATTGAAGTGGTTCCACTCGTACCTAACCGAAAGACAGCTACAGGTCAAGTCGGGACACAACACCTCTCGACCCATAAACGTCCGACAGGGAGTACCTCAAGGATCCGCACTCTCGGCACTCCTATTTAACATCTACATACAACCAATTTGCAACATCATGAAAAAGAACAACATTCAATACACAATATATGCAGACGACATAATGATATACACCCCGATATCAATCAACAACCCGGACTTCTCTAAGATAACAGACTGCCTCACCCAAATGGAGAATTGGTGTCAAAACAACAACCTAGCAATAAACTACAACAAGACCGAAGCCCTAATCATCACCCGGAACCAAAGCTTCATACACCCACCAAATTTAAAGATACAAAGCACCACTATACCAATAAGATCAGAAGTGAGATACCTCAGAGTTACTCTGGACAATAAACTCAATCTCAATCCACACATAGACAAAACAATCCAAAAAGCCTACTACAAGATGCGAATCATCAGGAGACTAAAGCCGCTCCTTGCCCCGGAACACTTCCGTACCGTCTGTCAAGCACTGATAACCCCACTACTGGACTTCTGCAATCCGATATACCTTGGCCTACCGAAACAAGCCCTCAAACCTCTACAACTAGCACAAAACACTGCTGCACGAATCATATCAGGAACTGCAAGACAGGAGCACATCACACCCACCTTAAAGGACTTACACTGGCTTCCAATTGGTGCACGCATCAAATACAAAACTATCATAAACATATTCAAGATAAAACACCATACATCAGCCAACAGCCTACACACCCTCATATAATCAGACACCAGTACGCGTCCCAGAAGAAAACAAACCCACAACAGAGTCAGCACCCCAAGTGAATACAAACACACACGCAAGGACACAACAGACAGAGCACTCTCAATGGCCGCTCCAACAATATGGAACAAACTCCCGGACGACTTGAGGGCCACTACAGACCTAAAAGACTTCAGAAAACAGCTGAAAACCATACTGTTCATAGAACACTATGGACACATCACATAACTTCAGAGAATGAACAACAGCACATGATCCCGCCTAACCAATGTATGCATGGAACTTGTTTTTGCACCACTGTATATAGCCCACTCTGTAAATAGCTCACACCAATCTAGCACACAACACAACACACACTCAATTTCCCCCCACTGCATGTATAACACACTCACTTGACCTGATTGTTTGCTGTGATACCACCTTGATTATTAAGATAAGGCGGTTTAGAAATACTGTTAAATAAATAAATAAATTAAATAAAATTAAACATAAGCAAAAAAACATAATTAAAAAATATACTTATATGATTAAAAGACAAAGACAAACAGATGCAGGGCAGAGGAGGCAAAAGACTACTCACTGAATAGTGCACCGAAGTGCCGTTGGAATTTAAAGGACACTAGATTCCTTATTGTGCCACTATATGAAGTACAAAAAGGGAAAAGGAAGAGGATACATTGTTAAAACTTTGAAGCTTGGAAAAAATGTTAGTACCAAGTGACTAAAAAAAAGGATGAAACAGTGAATGAAAAGGTCATGCATTGTAAACCTTTCTCAAAATGTAAATAAAACAACTGCTCTTAGAGAAAAATAATAAACCATGCCTCAATTAGCAATTAAATTAGAATGACATTATTTAGCATTCATTCTACTGTATAAACAGTGTGTGCTTAAAGGATTTTTATCGCAATCAACTAATATTTGTGTGAATAAAAAATATTAGAAGAACCTACTCACTGGGACAGGCACCTAAGTGCATAGACACTGTGCTGTACGGTGAAATCTATAGTGGCTCTGTGTGATAAATATGAAACACGTTAGTTTGCAAGTCGGTAAAACTGAACTTAGTGGGCTGAAAAAACCGATCGTGAGAGTTACCTGGTGGGAGATGCGCAGACTGCTCCAAAAACCAGATAGTTAGTACAAGAAAATCTTGACAAGGCAGGACACTGTTGCGTTCTTCCGAATCGAATCAGAATGCCGTTTCGGGACCCTGTTTTTAGAACGCCGACTTTCGCGCCAAAAGAGGCGTGGCTAACTACCTCCAATCACTGAATGATCTAAAAAAGAGACTGACAGGAGAAAACTGAACTAAGGAAAAGCTGAATTAATAGAGCCATTGGTGTGTGAATTGGTATTGGAGAATGAGATCCTGTGAACAACAGTTATGTAAAAAATGAATGGTGCACTTTTTTTAGGAGTAGTGTTATAAGCCATGTGTCATATTTCAAATAGCGAAGCTACTTAACGAAACTGACAGCTATTCAAACGGAGGTCTAAAAAGTGACTTGCATCTATTTTTAGAACATGGATAAATGTTAAAGCCTAATCCAACCTATATATCAAAAGTAGTTAAAATCATATATTTTGCAAATATGTTTTATAAATGTAACTTAATTCAAATGGTTAAAACACGATTAAAGACCTGCTGTTATAAAACAGAAATGCCGCGTACTGTGGAAGACGATTGAAAACCTATATGCCTTCTAAGACAGACAGTATAAAATAAAGATTATAAGAAAATTATTAAGGTCATGAAGAACCTTGCAGAAATGGCCATTTATTATGATAGCAATTGGTATTGTTTGTAAAAACAAACTCCAAAGAAATATGAGTGAACTTGAGTCAAAAGATAGTAGATTATTGCACTTTCAAAACATGAAATATAAATGTTGATCATTCTTCAAGATTGATATTATCAAACTGTTAGTGGGTATGAGATGTGAAGTGATTAATTTTAATAAGTTATTAAATAATAAAAATAATAATAAAAATAAAAATAATCAATTAAAAATTAGGGAGAATGGTATGTTGTAAAAACAATTAAATATATAAAATAATCATAATGAGAGGAATTAAACCATAAAAATTAAAAGGGGCTGAGGAAAAGTATAAAATCATAAAAATATGATTAAAACTAAATTATTAAGGTTAAAAAATAAAAGTAAATTAAGGTCCTGTACAGAATGGTTCATTTTGAGCCAATGGGCGACTAAAGGACGATCAGGAACACTTCGTTGGAGGCAACTTCTGTGCTCTATAAATTGCTCTGTGTGCGCACACACTATCTTAGCAAAAAATAGTTTTGAGCATCCTACCACCCATCATAAGGTATACCTCCACACTTTCTCTAACTGTAAAACAGAAAATGTTGTCTATTTGATCCTATGTCCCTGTAATCTAGTCTACATTGGTAAAACTAAACGACAGGTACGTACTCGTATTATAGAGCACAGTAGTTGCCTCCAACGAAGTGTTCCTGATCGTCCTTTAGTCGCCCATTGGCTCAAAATGAACCATTCTGTACAGGACCTTAAATATGTAGTTTTGAAAGTGGTCATTCCACACTGGAGAGGTGGAGATGTAGACAAATCACTTCTTAAATTAGAGCAGAGATTTATATATGAATTCAAGAGTTTAGAATCCAATGGTCTCAATCAAGAGGTTGATTTGTCAGTGTTTCTTTGATCTTCCAGTTCATATTACACTTTTTGTTTTTATGAGCAGGTTCTCCAGTTTTTGTGTACCTTGATCTTTCAAGAACAATATGTCTGTAATACACTACACACAGAGATATTATCATACCCACTGTTTTCTATATTTATATTTTTAATTTTATTTATATTTTTATTTATTTTTATTTATATTTTTAATGTATTTATTTATATTAGTGTATGTATAAAACACAATTTCATTATTACATTATTAAATTTTTATTTTTTATTTTTATTTTTTAATTCTTATTATCATTCTTACTATTTATTTTAATTTTTTAATTTTTTAATTTTTTAATTATTTACCAGTCCATCATTATAATTTAACTATAAATTCTTGCATTTTATGTTTTTATTACATTGTTTTTATTATCATTATTATTATTTTGATTTTTAATTTAAGTATATTTTATTTTAATTTACTTTTATTTTTTAACCTTAATAATTTAGTTTTAATCATATTTTTATGATTTTATACTTTTCCTCTACCCCTTTTAATTTTTATGGTTTAATTCTTCTCATTATGATTATTTTATATATTTAATTGTTTTTACAACATACCATTCTCCCTAATTTTTAATTGATTATTTTTATTTTTATTATTATTTTTATTATTATTTAATAACTTATTAAAATTAATCACTTCACATCTCATACCCACTAACAGTTTGATAATATCAATCTTGAAGAATGATCAACATTTATATTTCATGTTTTGAAAGTGCAATAATCTACTATCTTTTGACTGAAGTTCACTCATATTTCTTTGGAGTTTGTTTTTACAAACAATACCAATTGCTATACATAATAAATGGCCATTTCTGCAAGGTTCTTCATGACCTTAATAATTTTCTTATAATCTTTATTTTATACTGTCTGTCTTAGAAGGCATATAGGTTTTCAATCGTCTTCCACAGTACGCGGCATTTCTGTTTTATAACAGCAGGTCTTTAATCGTGTTTTAACCATTTGAATTAAGTTACATTTATAAAACATATTTGCAAAATATATGATTTTAACTACTTTTGATATATAGGTTGGATTAGGCTTTAACATTTATCCATGTTCTAAAAATAGATGCAAGTCACTTTTTAGACCTCCGTTTGAATAGCTGTCAGTTTCGTTAAGTAGCTTCGCTATTTAAAATATGACACATGGCTTATAACACTACTCCTAAAAAAAGTGCACCATTCGTTTTTTACATAACTGTTGTTCACAGGATCTCATTTTCCAATACCAATTCACACACCAATGGCTTTATTAATTCAGCTTTTCCTTAGTTCAGTTTTCTCCTGTCAGTCTCTTTTTTAGATCACTCAGTGATTGGAGGTAGTTAGCCACGCCTCTTTTGGCGCAAAAGTCGGCGTTCTAAAAATAGGGTCCCGAAACGGCATTCTGATTCGATTCGGAAGAATGCAACAGTGTCCTGCCTTGTCAAGATTTTCTTGTACTAACTATCTGTTTTTTGGAGCAGTCTGCGCATCTCCCACCAGGTAACTCTCACGATCGGTTTTTTCAGCACACTAAGTTCAGTTTTACCGACTTGCAAACTAACGTGTTTCATATTTATCACACAGAGCCACTATAGATTTCACCGTACAGCACAGTGTCTATGCACTTAGGTGCCTGTCCCAGTGAGTAGGTTCTTCTAATATTTTTTATTCACACAAATATTAGTTGATTGCGATAAAAATCCTTTAAGCACACACTGTTTATACAGTAGAATGAATGCTAAATAATGTCATTCTAATTTAATTGCTAATTGAGGCATGGTTTATTATTTTTCTCTAAGAGCAGTTGTTTTATTTACATTTTGAGAAAGGTTTACAATGCATGACCTTTTCATTCACTGTTTCATCCTTTTTTTTAGTCACTTGGTACTAACATTTTTTCCAAGCTTCAAAGTTTTAACAATGTATCCTCTTCCTTTTCCCTTTTTGTACTTCATATAGTGGCACAATAAGGAATCTAGTGTCCTTTAAATTCCAACGGCACTTCGGTGCACTATTCAGTGAGTAGTCTTTTGCCTCCTCTGCCCTGCGTCTGTTTGTCTTTGTCTTTTAATCATATAAGTATATTTTTTAATTATGTTTTTTGCTTATGTTTAATTATGTCTATTACTGTTTTTAATTATGTTACATTATAGATATTTATTGTGTTTTTTCTTTTATTACATGGATTTATTATATTAAACGTGATTAATTTATTGTATATGTATATATATATATTCCTTTATATATATTTTTTTAATTGTTATGTTTTAAACCCTTGATTTCACATCAGATTTATTTATTTTAAATTATTTATTATATAAATGTCACCCGGTGTCCTTTTCAAAGTGATGTTTATGTATACATTTAATTGTTTTTATTTGTTCTCTGTAAGCAACTCTCCCCTTGAGAAAGGCGCAAGCCGAAACGCGTCGGGGATCTACAATAAAGCTTTTTGAGATTACATTAAGCAACTGGGTCGTCCATTGCTTCTGCTCCCTGTGTACTGACTGATCCTTGCAGGAGCCCTGCTCTCCTGTGTGCTGTTTCATGATTTGACTTGACGACATTTTTTTGGACGGGGTGACGATGACGTCTTCCATTGGCTTGACTGTTGCTTTGTTTCTGGGTCGTAACCATAGCACCATGACTCATCACCTGTAATGACCTTTGACAGAAAATCTGGAACAGTTTCAAGCTGTTGTTTCAAAACATGACATGTTTCAACTCGATGTTCCTTTTGATTGTCAGTCAGAACCCGAGGAACAAACTTGGCAGCAACCCTTTTCATTCCCAAATCTTCCATTAAAATTTGCTGAACCGAGCTCCAAGTTAACCCACTAATCTCTGACTGTTGATCAATTGTCTGTCAACGGTCTGTGAGCACAAGCTCTCTAATATTTTCAATATTTTCGTCGATTCGGGCAGTTGATGGACGCCCAGAACGAGGTTTGTCATCAATCGACATGTCGCCATTTTTAAACCGAGCAAACCACTGGTACACTTGACTTTTTCCCATAGCATCATCTTGATAAGCTGTTTTCAACATTAAAACAGTTTCAGCAGCATTTTTACCGAGTAGAAAACAAAATTTCACAGCTGCACGTTGTTCACTTAAACTTGTCATCATAAAAAAAGAAACAAGAACAAAACAGCGCTAGCAAAAACAATCACTGCAGATGAACAGAACAAGCCAGGTCGACAACACAGGCGGCACTGAACTGACAATGAGTTGCACTATACAAGTCTAGCGGCAGAAGTGCGTACTACACAAGCTCCGCCCACGGCAATGTTATTCCTGGGTTTTTTTGGGTACCCCCTCATATGTCAAAAAGCAGCGGACCCAGCACAGATCTCTGGGGTACACCACTATTCACCTTTCTCCATTGGGAAAATTGGCCATTTAGCCCTATCCTCTGCTTTCTATCTTTTAACCAGTTCCTGATCCACAATAGTACACTGCCTCCTATCCCATGACTCTTTAGCTTTGCCAAACGTCTCTCATGAGGGACCTTGTCAAAGGCTTTCTGAAAGTCTAGATAAACGATATCAACCGTCTCACCTTTGTCCACCTGTTTATTCACACCTTAAAAAAACATAACAGATTAGTAAGACAAGATCTTCCTTGTCTAAAGCCATGTTGGCTGTCTCCCATTAGTTCATGACTATCTACATGCTGAATAATTTTGTTCTCTATGATGATTTCTACCATTTTTCCCGGTATGACGTCAGGCTCACCGGTCTGTAGTTTCCCGGATCACCCCTGGAACCCTTTTTAAAAATAGGCGTTACATTGGTGATCCTCCAATCTTCAGGTATTACAGATGATTTTAATGAAAATTCACAGATTGCTAATAGCAGGTCTGCAATCTCATATTTCCGTTTTTTCAACACCCTTGGATGTATACCATCCAGCCCAGGTGATTTGCTACTCTTCAGTTTATCTAATAGTTGTAATACATCTTCCCGATGTATCGATATTTCCTTCAATTCTTCCGCACCTTTAAATACCACTTCAGTCATGGGTAACATCCCTACATCTTCCTCAGTAAAGACCAAAGCAAAGAATTCATTCAGTCTCTACGCTATTGCCCTGTCGCCTCTTAGTGCCCCTTTAACCCCTCTATCATCTAATGGACCAACCGACTCTCTCACAGGTTTTTTGCTACGAATGAACTTGCTTCTGCAGCAAGCTTCTTCTCAAATTCTCCCTTTGCCTGTCTTATCAATGCTTTGCATTTGACTTGCCGGTGTTTGTGCTGTTTCCAGGTTTCGTCATCCAATTGATTTGACAAATAGGCTACTGGCCGTTGCCAAGGTCCAAGAGATTGAGTCAACACTCCTAGAACATTTCCTTGTGACTCATGAACATAGAGATTGAAAGGTTTTCTGGACATCTGGTAGACCCAGAGCTGGTGATAACATCAGAGCGTTTTTCAAAGATCAAAAGGCTGCATCCTGTTCAAGTCCCTATTTCAATGGAGACTTTTCCATTCCTTTGGTAGCTTGATACGATGGTTTTGCTAGCAGCGCAAAATTGGGGATCCATATACGACAGTACTCTGCGGCACCCAAGAAGGCTCTCACCTGCCTCTTGGTGGTTGGAGTAGGAATACTGCATACAGCTTCTTTGCGTTCTGGTCCCAGGCGTCTAATTCTGCTGGACAACTGGAATCCTAGGTATTTAACTTGTTTGACATAATTGCGCCTTGGCTCTTGAGACTTTGTATCCAGCCTCATTAAAAAGGTGCAAAAGTTCACGGGTGGCTTGTAGACATTCACTTTCTAAGTTGGTGGCTATAAGCAAGTTGTCCACATACTGGAGGAGAACCCTTTCTCCTGGGTTCACATAGTAGCTGGAAAGATCTTGATTTTAAATAGCACTGAAGAGAGTAGGTGTATTCTTGAATCTTTGAAGTAATCTAGTCCAGGTGAGTTGGCCCCGCCTTCCTGTTGTGGGGTCTTTCCATTCAAAAACAAACAAAAGTTGACTGGTGGGGGCTAGGCGCACACAGAAAAAGGCATCTTTCAGGTCCAAAACAGTAAAGTGAGTAGCCTCAGCGGGGATCAGTCCCAAGAGAATATAAGGGTTTGGTACTACAGGGTGTATAGTTTCAGCTGCATCATTCATTCGCCTCAGATCTTGTACTGGGCGGTAATTCCCTGTCCCAGGTTTCTTGACTGGGAGAAGGGGAGTGTTCCATGGTGACTGACATTCTTTGAGAAGTCCATACTTCAGCAGTTTCATCAAATGGCAGTGGATTCTTTCAATGGCTGGTCGAGGGAGAGGATACTGCTTCACATGCACTGGTTCCACTCCCAGCTTGAGGGTGACAATGACAGGGGCTATGTTCTTCACTAGGCCAGGTGGATTATCTTCTGCCCATACTTCAGGTGGGGCTATGAGGTTGGTAGGTATACCTGAACTAGCTGGCTTGATTGGAGATGCACTATAGAACCACTACTCTTCTTCTCGGGGAACAGTCAGCACCATCAATCCAGCAGGCTTTGGGTTCACAGTCATTTTCATTTCTCCCCCTTCAGCAAAGGATATCTGTGCCTGGAGCTTTGCAAGCAGATCTCGGCCCAAAAGTGGAATAGGGTACTCAGGCATATACAGGAACTGGTGCGTTATTTTCTGTCCCCCTAGTTCACACATGGGGTTCTGCAGGAGAGGCTTTGTGGCCTTAGCCCCAGTAGCTCTGACAATGGTGATGCATCGAGAAAACAAAGAGGCTACTGGCTTTAGTATTCTGCTCCTGTATCCCCCATAAAGTCCATATATTGGTCCCCTATTTTCAGACTGACCATAGACTCCTGGGGACCCAGGAAATCTTGGAGTCCGGTCTGGCCTAGTCTTCATCCATTCTGTAGCCCTCTTTGGCTGCCACTCACTCTATAACTGCTTCCCTCTCTTGCTGAAACATTGTGCTCGGTTTATTTTTTTTCCAAAATCAAGTACTCCCTCCTCCCCTCCTGGGGGTGGAGTCAAGATACAGGCATTCACTTCTCTAATGTCCTTCTTCTCTGCAATGGGCGCACTGACTCGCACCCAGTGGGGGCCGATCATTTTCACGACCCCTTTCACTTCCTCTGCTCCTTCGATTAGGAAAACCTCCTCCACATCATTCAACTAAAGTATCAGCAAGAAGATCTGTTCTCTTCCTTATCTTACATTCACTTTCTCTGTCACATTTATTTCCACAATTCACAAACTTTCTGAACAACTTCCGTCTATACTGTATTCATGCCCGCAAATCCATCCAGTTTCTGCAATTTCAGTTTTATATCTCTCTGGGACTGACTGACAAAAATGCAAATTCTCCTGGGTTGCTGGATTGCATGGGGTATATAGTGAGGGCTGCCTGCACTATTTGGATTGGGTCTGCATAATACTGTTCATTAGTTCAATCAAATCCTATGGTTTAGGAGGCATAATGCAGCTTTCAGTTCAGTAAATCAGTGGTGGAAAAAAAAACATAAACAAGGCTGGTCGGCCTGGCCTTCAGCATCGGGGGTGGGTAGGCCTGGTCCTGGCGTAATGGTATAATATGACCATCTCTTTTACTGGTAGTTGTACTTCTGAAGGCATGGACTGTGGCCTACTCTGAGTACTTTAAACTATGCCGGGGCTTTTTTTTTTTTTTAAAGAATTAACCAGGAATCCTATGTAGGGGAAGTGATCAGGGAACATTCTCTGTACAATCTAATAAACACGGGAAACTACGGGGCCATGAAGTAACTAACACTAGCCACCCCCCTTTCACAGAGCATTTCTAATAGGGACAGAGACAGCTTATGTCTGTAGTCTTCAGCAAAGTCCTTGCTAACAGTCAACAAAATTGGCCCCCTCCCCCACATGTGCTTGTCTACAGACAGATGGGGCGGGCTGCACTAAACATAATAGATGTGTGTGCTCATTCTAAATAAGAACAATTTAGATAAAGTCCTTAAAATATAAAACTATTATTTTGCAACATGTTATAACAACAATCCCAACAGAAAGCACTATAGCTCTTAACATGACGGCCACATATCTGTTACGTATGACTGGAATAAAATTACTTGGCATGAAAACTAACTGCCAGCCGTAATCAGCATGTCTCTGCAAAAGAAATTACTTTAAATCTTACAGTTTTTAGGAGGCAGATATTCAAAAGACATTCCGAATACTTTTTCCATAAAGTGGGTGGATATCTAGAATACATATACATTTTTTTCCTATTTTATTTTTACTAACAATGAGTATGTCTTCTATGAGGTGCTTGCTGTAGTATATAAGGAACTAGAATTCAAGCATGATGAACTCCTTATTCACTCAGGATTTAAATCACTTTCAAGTCACAATCTGGTACTACTGGCTCGGAATGGTTCTTAACCTCTACTTCGTAGGACAAAGGGAAAACAAAAGCAGTTTCCTGAATTTCTCTATTATTTCTGTTTGGACCATAAAATCTGCCTATCTGATCGGAATAAAGTATTTATTTTAAGGTAACATGCCGTAACACCAAAGCAGGGCTGAGATATAATCAAGAACAGCTGAGGAGCTCAAAAGGGGTTAATAAGAAATTAACCCTTTCCAGGCTAAGCCCAAAACTATCGGGATTCAGAATTCTAACTAAACATAGCAGAAGGAACATTACTATTAAAACACATTGAATAAAACAGGTACCTTCTTTCTCCGCTAGCCAATTTCATGCTGTGCTGAAGAAACAAAAAAAAAACTTAAACATGGAAGAAGTTCCCTTAATTTTTTTACGTTCTTCCAAAACTTACTGGACTTAACATGGCAAGCAATTCAATTTTGTTTTGTGTCGTTAAAACATGGAAGATCTTCCCATTCATAACAATTTAGACATCACTCCTAGAATGAATCCTTTATTTTAAACAAACAAGAGACTTCTCAATCGGGAGTTTCTTCTCGGTAATGCTCAATCCCCAGAAGAAATCCCTTGGCAGCCTCTCTCTGGCTTTCTCTCTGACTGTCTCTCAAGACATTCCTTTTGCAGGCTGTGTGAAAGCCACACCCCTTCTGCTTGCTACAGCCTCATGCCGTGCTGGGGAAATCTGAAACAGCTCAAAAGCTGCACTTAAAAGAGACTCCCAAATTACCCAACAGAATATTCTTACATTATACAGAAGGGAAACTCGCGGTTCTAACAGATAAAATCAGAGACAAACAAACAGTAAGAACAAACAGGAACTGCGCTTCTCAGATGTCCCGCTCACTCACACAAGCAATCATATTTTAACAAGAAATCATTTTTCAATATTTCAAGTGCCCAGGTTTTCTGACTAACTGACTATTCCAAACAAACAAGAAGGGTCGATGGCTTCAGCTGCCGCTTTCTTACGCGGAGCTTACTAGGATCGCCCTTATAAGAGGTGATCAGGCTCCTTTGTCTCGCCCATACTTATGCGAGATTTTTCCCAGTTAGACTACACCAAATATACCAAATTAGTCCTTCGCATACTCATGCAAGACTGTTTCCCCAGGCTGCACTAACTTTCAAACAAGAAAATATCTACTCACCGGATCCAGTTCCTGATACCAAACCAGTTCGTGGGTTGGACCCTGGACTCCCCTGGGTCGGAGGTGTTAAGAACATAAGAACATAAGACATGCCATACTGGGTCAGACCTAGGTCCATCAAGCCCAGTATCCTGTTTCCAACAGTGGCCAATCTAGGTCATACGTACCTAGCAATATCCCCAAAAGACACAGGTTCCACAATGCTTGTACTGGGTCAAGCATTGATATCCTGGGTCCCTTTTTAATAGTGGTTTATGGACCTTTCCTCCAGGAACTTGTCCAAACCTTTTTTAAACCCAGCTATACTAACAGCCCTTACTACATCCTCCGGTAACAGATTCCAGAGTTTGATTACACGTTGAGTGAAAAAATATTTCTCTTATTTGTCTTAAATAGTTTACCCTGTAGCTTCATTACATGTCCCCTAGTCTTTCTATACTCTGATAGCGTAAACAATTGATCCACGTTTATCCGTTCCACTCCATTCATTAATTTATAGACCTCTATCATATCTCCCCTCAGCCGTCTCTTCTCCAGGCTAAAGAGCCCTAACCTACTTAGCCTCTCTTCATAGGAGTAGCCTTCCATCCCCTTCACCAATTTGGTGGCTCTTCTCTGTACTTTTTCTAATAAAGCTATGTCCTTTTTAAGATACGGTGACCAGAATTGCACACAATATTCAAGCTGCGGTTGTACTATGGAGCGATACAGAGGCATTATAACATCCTTTGTTTTGTTCTCCATCCCTTTCCTTATGATACCTAGCATTCTATTTGTATTCTTGGCCGCCGCTGCACACTGGGCGGAGGGTTTTAACATGTTATCCACGAGGACTCCTAAATCTTTTTCCTGGGTGGTGGTTTCTAATGTGGAGCCTTGCATTGTGTAACTATAGTGTGGGTTGTTCTTTCCTAGGTGCATAACTTTGCACTTGTCCACATTAAATTTCATCTGCCATTTGGATGCCCAGTCTTCCAATTTATCCAGATCCTCCTGCAGTTTTCCACAATCCTCTTGGGTTTTAACAACTTTAAACAGTTTTGTGTCATCTGCAAATATGATAACCTCACTAGTTATTCCCTTTTCCAGGTCATTTATGAATATGTCAAAAAGCAGCGGACCCAGTACAGATCCCTGGGGTACTCCACTATTCACCTTTTTCCATTGGGAATATTGGCCATTTAGCCCTACCCTCTGCTTTCTATCTTTTAACCAGTTCCCGATCCACAATAGTACACTGCCTCTTATGCCATGACTTTTTAGCTTCGCCAAAAGTCTCTGATGGGGGACTTTGTCAAAAGCTTTCTGAAAGTCCAGATACACTATATCAAACCAACTCACCTTTGTCTACCTGTTTATGCACACCTTCAAAAAAACATATCAGATTAGTAAGACAAGATCTTCCTTGTCTAAAGCCATGTTGGCTGTCTCCCATTAGGCCATGACTATCTACATGCTGTGTAATTTTGCTCTTTATGATGGTTTCTACCATTTTCCCTGGTACTGACGTCAGGCTCACCGGTCTGTAATTTCCCGGGTCACCCCTGGAACCCTTTTTAAAAATTGGTGTTACGTTGGCGACCCTCCAATCTTCAGGTATTACAGATGATTTTAATGAAAGTTCACAGATTACCAATAGCAGGTCTGCAATCTCATATTTCAGTTCTTTCAACACTCTGGGATGTATACCATCCGGTCCAGGTGATTTGCTACTATTCAGTTTATCAAATAGTTGTAATATATCTTCCCGGTGTAGCGATATTTCTCTCAATTCCTCTGCAGTATCACCTTTAAATACCACTTCAGTCTTGGGTAACATCCCTACATCTTCCTCAGTAAAGACAGAAGCAAAGAATTCATTCAGTCTCTCTGCTATAGCCTTGTTTCCTCTTACTGCCCCTTTTACCCCTCTATCATCTAATGGTCCAATTGACTCTCTCACAGGCCTTTTGCTACGAATGTACTTGAAAAAGTCTTTATTTCGTGTTTTTGCTTCCGTAGCAAGTTTCTTCTCAAATTCCCGCTTTGCCTGCCTTATCAATGCTTTGCATTTAACTTGCCAGTGCTTGTGCTGTTTCCAGTTTTCATCATTTGGCTCTTTTTTCCATTTCCTGAAGGTTGCTTTTTTAGCAGCAACAGCCTCTCTGACCTCACCTTTAAACCATGCTGGCAGTTTTTTGGACTTTCTTCCACTTTTATTAATGCGTGGAATACAGCTGGTCTGGGCTTCGAGGATAGTATTTTTAAATAACACCCAAGCTTGCTGTAAGTCTTTGACCTTTGGAACCGCTCCTTTTAGTTTTTTCCTAACTATATTCCTCATTCTATCATAGTCTCCCTTTTGAAAGTTAAAAGGTAGTACTGTGGATGCCTTTACTATCTGTCCTCCACTAATTAAATCAAACATGATCATACTATGATCACTATTGCCAAGTGGTCCCAACACCCTTATTTCTTGCACCAGATCTGGCGTTCCACTAAGGACTAGGTCCAGTATGGCTTCCCCTCTGGTCGGTTCATGGACCAGCTGCTCCAAGAAGCAGTCATTTATTCCATCTAGAAACTTTATCTCTTTAGCTTGTCCTGCTGTGACACTGACCCAGTCGATACCGGGGTAATTGAAATCACTCATTATTACTACTCTGTTGTGACTTTTGTTAGCTTCCTTGATTTCTTTGAGCATTTCATCATCCATTTGTTCATTCTGGCCAGGTGGTCGATAGTATACTCCCACTGCCATCACCTTCCCCTTCATAAATGGAATTTAAATCCATAGAGATTCTACAGCAAATTTTGTTCCCTGCAAAACTTTAATCCTTTCTGACTCAATGCCCTCTCTAACATAGAGCGCAACCCCTCCACCAATTTGATCAGCTCTATCATTACGATATAGTTTGTATCCAGGTATTACAGTGTCCCACTGGTTATCCTCCTTCCACCATGTCTCTGAGAGTGCAATCATATCTAACCTCTCATTTAGTGCTATATATTCTAACTCTCCCATCTTATTGTTTAGACTTCTAGCATTGGCATACAAGCATTTTAGAGACTGTATTTTATTCATATTAATCTGGCTATTGGTAGGCAGGGGTAATTTGGAATCTTTATGCTCTGTCTGCTCCTTACTCAAGGGCATTTGGGCTACTATACTCCCTTTTGGAACCTCACTGCTTTTGGTAGTATCCTTCAAGGATACCTTCGTCCGAACCATGCACTCCTGGGTGACTGTTGGCTTTCCCCTATTTAAAAGTTTAAAAGCTTCTCTATCTCTTTTTTAAAGGTTAATGCCAGCAGTCTGGTCCCATCCTGATTAAGGTGATGCCCATCCCTTCGGAAGAGCCTCCCCTTTCCCCAGAATGTTCCCCAGTTCCTAACAAATCCAAAACCCTCATCCTTGCACCATTGTCTCATCCACGCATTGAGACTCCGGAGCTCTGCCTGTCTTTTGGGTCCTGCACGTGGAACAGGAAGCATTTCGGAGAACGCTATACTGGAAGTTCTGGATTTCAACTTCCTACCTAAAAGCTTAAATTTAGCCTCCAGAACTTCCCTACCACATTTTCCTATGTCATTGGTACCAACATGTACCAAGACAGCAGACTCCTCCCCAGCACTATCTATGATCCTATCTAGGCGGTGCGTGAGGTCTGCTACCTTCGCACCAGGCAGGCATGTTACCAGGCGATCCTCACGTCCACCAGCCACCCAGCTATCTACATTCCTAATGATTGAATCACCAACTATAACAGCTGTCCTGACCCTCCCCTCATGGGGACATGGCCCTGGAGAAACGTCCTCGGTGCGAGAGGGTTTTACATCACCTGGAGGACAGATCCTAGTTACAGGATCACTTCCTGCCACACCAGGGTGATGCTCTCCTATCACGTGACCTCTCTCCTCCATGGCAACAGGGATGCTGCCAGACTGGAGGTGGGACTTCAGGACTATATCCCTGTAGGTCTCGTCCATGTACTTCTCTGTCTTTCTTATGTCTTCCAGGTCTGCTACTCTAGCCTCTAGAGAATGGACTCATTCCCTGAGAGCAAAGAGTTCTTTGCACTTAGTGCATACGTAAGACCTCTCACCAACTGGGAGAAAATCATACATGTGACACTCAATGCAAAAGACCGGAGAACCCCCATCTCATTGCTGGACTTCTGTCTGCATTTTAGTTTAAAGCTTGTGTTTAGGTCTTTTAAATTCTGTATATAATAAGGATTGGTGTAGATGCTTATACCAACAAAAGTGTATCTAATACCCCTAATACACCTTGTGTACCTGAAGCTTAAGTAATTAATCTCAGGTCCTCTGTGTATGACTGATTTGGATAACGAGCTGCACCTGAGAGCAGCCCCTTTCCTCTAAGATGTGCAAGTACCTATAAAACTACAATTACCGCAGGGGTGGGTGGGTGCTGGGGAGGGAGGGAGGGAGATAAGTCCTATTAAAGAGGGCAGTTACAAGGTACCCTGTCCTGAACCCTCAGCAGGGGGGAGGGGGGTACCACACAAAGCCCAGTTAGTTGAGAGAGGCAAGGTAAGTTATAGCTGAGAAGACTGAACTAGCACACCACTAAGACAAACAATAAATAATTAAATAAACAGTTAGACAAACAATAAATAATTAATAAACAGCTAGAACTCACAGCAAGGTGTCACAGGAGGCAGATATCCACTTCTCTAGCAGAGCACTGTAAAAAGCACTGCTCTTCTCTGATCAGAGAAAAACAGACTAAAACAGACTATGCACACGTGGAGGAAACAGGAAGAAGGCTACACAATACCTCAGCAGGGGGGGGAGGGGGAGGATTCACTCAGGCAGGCTAGGACAGGAAAAAAGGTTTAACACACAGCAGGTTCTGGGGAGAGAGATTTAATTTAAAATGAACAGTTAACCTGCTACCACACAAAGCCCAGTTAGTTGAGAGAGGCAAGGTAAGTTATAGCTGAGAAGACTGAACTAGCACACCACTAAGACAAACAATAAATAATTAAATAAACAGTTAGACAAACAATAAATAATTAAATAAACAGCTAGAACTCACAGCAAGGTGTCACAGGAGACAAATATCCACTTCTCTAGCAGAGCACTGTAAAAAGCACTGCTCTTCTCTGATCAGAGAAAAGCAGACTAAAACAGACTCTGTTGGCCAGCTGGACCCGATGGCCCGCCGAGGCAGGCAGAACCCTCTCCGATACAAAGTGATCGGCGGTGCCTGAGAAGTTCCCCTGCGGTCGGACAGACATGGCTCCAACCGGACCAAACCTCAAGGCGAATTATGTGGATTATTCACTTGAATACCATTTACTACTCGCACTTCCTGGCCCAACGCACCAAGAATATGTTGTAGCAAACTGCAGTCAATAAATAAATCCAGGAGTCAATTTACAGGGTCCAAGCCAGTTTAATGTGCACATGGCTCAGTCACTCAAAGCTGCAAAAGTAACTGAGCGGAGGTTTATACAGAGACATAACTTTTTATACCGCTTTTTCAGTTTGATACATGAGAATTTTCTATTGGTTCTAACTTGATGCATGCAAACTTCTCATTGGCTATACATTCCCTTCACTTGTCCAATTAGAAATCCCTCTGGAGCCTAGCAACCGGCCCCTTCCTTTAGGATTGCTTGAACAATGGTATAGTCTTGACTTGGTAACTTTTCTACTGCAAGGTTAACTTTGGCTTCTGGAATGCATATACTGTTACTGTAGCAGCAGATAAGCATGCAATAAATAAAACCAGGAGTCTTTTCAAGGATCCAAGCCAGTTTAATGTGCACAGGCTCAAGCAATAATCAATTTCAAAATGGCTGAGCAATGTTCTCTGGCAATACAACAACTTTTATAGACTTTTGCTCTATTCTAGGTATAGAAAAACATTTCATTGGTCCTGGTAACCTCCCGTACCTCCCGTACCCCTTCTGTTGGTCCCGGTACTGATATGATTATCCAATTATGTTCTTTGAGTGGGCTCAGCACCTGCTTTGCCCCCCTCCTAGTCCCAATTACAATGGCCAGTTCATCAACTTGTTACTTTCATACTTCCAAGGCCATTGAGCCAATTTGTGCGTGTAGGGGAGCAGGGCTCTGCAGCCTTTCTGTCAGCAGTTTCAATTAAATCCCTTACAGCTGCATTCTCTTATCAGTGGGCATTTAAACATATTTCTCCCATTACTTCAATTCTACTTGTCTAAGTTAATGCAATACTTTTACTGAGTTCTAATTCTACAGCAGCATATAGGGGGATGTGCAATTCCTATAGGCCTCTTCACAGACTTCATTTACAGGGCAAGTTTGTTAAGCCTGTCTGCTTAGTTCAATTAGCATGGAGCATAGGCCTTCGCCTACCACATTCCCCCCTTTGATTATTCTCACCCGCAAGTGAGAAAGGGTGAGAAGCAAATCACATATTACTAAATAAAGATATCACTCTGTGGTATAGGGTAGTAGTTTCACATAGCTGGTAGCTTTGTAGCTGCCTTATGCTCTACAGTGTTAATAACTGGAGTTATCATTCGCAAGCAAAGTGGCAAGAAACAAGGGAGCAACAAGCAGATAGTCAAAGTCCATAGTTTGGCAAGAGTGGGAAAAAGAACTAAAAGAATTAGAAGGTTCAGGAGCATTTATGCCGGCCCACCAAGATGTCTTCTTTGTTGTGCTGTTGTAAAACTTCTGATTTAGACAGTCCAGCTGTCCGATCTTCATAGCAAATTGTGGTCCGGTGCGAACAAAACACAAACTGTCAACAATGGGGTGGGCCAATACCCACTCACTAGTAGTATTATGTAAATCAGTCTGATTGTAGGGGATGGAGTAATTCAGTTCTTGCGTCTCCCAGGGCCACTGATCTCCCATCTTAGTTCCTCCACAAAAGAAACAGTCAGAAGTGTGGAGACTAGATGCTATTGCTCCAGCAAGTTCAAGAAACAAGTTCTGGGAGGCATGAGGAGTTGCAACGGTGGCTTGCATAGCCTTGTAGAAAGTCAAGATCTAGAACAACTTTTGGATCGGAGAATATACCAATGCAAGTATAGGAAGAATGATAAAACAAGGTCCGAGTGACCTTCGGTCCAGTTCATGTTGTACTTATACAGGCTGCCCAGGGAGGTAAGGCAAAAGTCATCTCAAAGCACCCCAAGGCTGCTGCCAGAATAAAGCAATAATAAGGATTCATAATGAGCACAGTCTCTGGAAAATTGGTGGAACTGTCGACTTACACAACAGATAACAGATGTAGGGTTGATTGTAGATCCTCAAGCTTCTGCCGTACGTAGACCTACCAGCTTTGTGGCAGAAGTAGGGCTGTAGATTCCAAAGTATCCCTGTCCTCTGGGATGTCTCAATTTCTTACAATATCATAGCATAGTCTCTTAGGCTATTATTGCTTCCTTAGAGCAGTTCACTCTTTAGGAGATCAAAACAGTCTTTTCAGAGTATTTAGACACAGTCTCTTAGAAGATTCAATTTCTTAACACAACACAGTCTCTTTCTGATGATTGCAGTTTTTTTTTTTGTTTTTGTTTTGGTTTTTTTTTCCCAGATGCGAAGCTTACTTTCAGATAAACAGACAGTCTTGAAATAGTGCAGTTTCTGAGGGACCAATAAGTCTTAGGTCCGTGGCTGTTGTCGTAGGGTGAGGTGCAATGGAGTCTCAGGATGCTGTACAGTAGTCCAGTGATCAGGTTCAAGAGCAGCTGCTGGCTTCACTTGATTATGATGGATCCAAGGTTCAAATTCTGCGACTTTTACTGCAGTTGGAGTTGACAGGATGACGACATAGGGTCCCTTCCAATGCAGGGCTAACGGTATTCTTCTCCACTCTTTGATCCACACCGAGACTCCAGGCTTGAAAGGATGCAGGGGTTCAGACAAATTGATGGGTGATCGATTTTGTACCCAGGTATGAAGACTCTGCAAAATAGAACTTAAAACCAATAGTTCATGTCTGAAAATTTCAGATCCTATCTGTCTCACATCTCCTTTTATTCCTTATAAATAGGCTACAGATTCTCAGAATCTCAAAAAGGGGAAACTCCTAAAGACTTAGCAGGGGCTAAGTATATCCTAAGAAGGGCTATAGGAAGAACCTAGGGCCACTTCAGGTAAACCTCTTGGCAAAGTTTGGACAACTGAGAGTTCAAGGTTCTATTCATTCATTCTATTTTTCCTAAAGTTTTGAAAGCTGTAAGTAGTATGCATCAGATATTGTCAATATCTTGGGGCCATACTTAATGAACTTGCTTCCTAAGGTTATCCACCCTCATTATTTGTACGGGGTCCCATGTGCATGCAAGGTTGTAAGGGCATACTTGGAATCTGAGTACACATTTAGACAGAGCCCTTTTCCTATTGTTAGTGCTCTAGTGAGGGCTATCAGTTTCAGGTTTCTGTGATCAATTTTCTGGGGCCAGGGCTGAGGACTCAACTACCAAATCAGGGGTCACTACTGCATATCTGGCACAACAATATCCATAGTTTCTGAACAGTCATGATCAGGGGGTTCAAGACCAACTAATAACAGTGTAGCAGGATTCAGAGCTTGATTGACCTTCAATTGTATCTGGGGATTTTCACACAGCATACTCTGATACCTCAACATTTGTGAATTAGCTATAAGTTTCCTTTGTGTTTCATTATGGTTAGAACAGAGTGTGGTACAGTAACTTGAAGATTCTGTCTCAAAGTGATCTTGTTAGGTTTGCTCACTAGGAAGGCTGTAGCTGTAACAGCTTCTCAAATAAGGTCCAAGAGATTGAGTCAACACTCCTAGAACATTTCCTTGTGACTCATGAACATAGAGACTGAAAGGTTTTCTGGACATCTGGTAGACCCAGAATTGGTGACAACATCAGAGTGTTTTTTCAAAGATCAAAAGGCTGCATCCTGTTCAAGTCCCCATTCCAATGGAGACTTTTTCATTCCTTTAATAGCGTGATACAACGGTTCTGCTAGCAGCGCAAAATTGGGGATCCATATACAACATACTTTGTGGCACCCAAGAAGGCTCTCACTTGCCTCCTGGTGGTTGGAGTAGGAATACTGCATACAGCTGCTTTGCATTCTGGTAAGGGTCCCAGGCGTCGAATTCCGCTGGACAACTGGAATCCTAGGTATTTAACTTGTTTGGCATAATTGCACCTTAGCTCTTGAGACTTTGTATCCAGCCTCATTAAAAAGGTGCAAGAGTTCACTGGTGGCTTGTAGACATTCACTTTCTGAGTTGGTGGTTATAAGCAAGTTGTCCACATATTGAAGTAGAATTCTTTCTCCTGGAATTACTGGATAACTTGTCAAATCTTTTGCTGAGTGAGGCAAGTTCTTGAATCCTTGAGGTAATCTTGTCCAGGTGAGTTGGCCCCGCCTTCCTGTAGTGGGATCTTGGGCTAAGCGTATGCAGAAAAAGAAAAACATCTTTTAAATCCAGAATGGTGAAATGTGTGTAGCTTCAGCAGAGATCAGTCCTAAGAGTGTGTAAGGATTTGGCACAAGTGGATGTATAGTTCCAGCTGCATCATGCATTCTTTCTTAGAACCTGCACTGGGCGGTAATCACCTGTCCCAGGCTTCTTAACAGGAAGAAGGGGAGTGTTCCAAGGTGACTAACATTCCTTTGAAAAGTCCATACTTCAGCAGTTTCATTAAATGGCAGTGGATTCCTGCAATGGCTGGTCAGGGAAGAGGATACTGCTTCACATGCACTGGTTCCGCTTCTGGCTTGAGGATGACAATGACAGGGGCTATGTTCTTTGCTAGGCCAGGTGCATTATCTTTTGCCCATACTCCAGGTGGGGCTATAGGGTTGGCGGGTATACAGGAACTTGTTGTCTTAACTGGAGGTGTGTTATAGAACCGCTACTTCTCTTCTCGGGGAACAGTCAGAACCATCAATCCAGCAGGTTTTGGGTTTACAGTCATTTGCATTTCTCCCTCTTCAGCAAAGGATATCTGTGCCTGAAGCTTTGCAAGCAGATCTCGGCCCCAAAAGTGGAATAAGGCACTCAGGCATATACAGGAACTGGTGCATTATTTCTGTCCCCCTAGTTCACACATGCGGTTCTGCAGGAAAGGCTTTGCGGACTTAGCCCCAGTAGCTCTGATAATGGTGATGCATCTGGCCTAGTCTTTATCCATGCTGTAGCCCTCTTTAGCTGCCACTTACTCTATAGCTACTTCCTTCTCCTACTAGAACATTGTGCTTGGTTTATTGTTTTATGACTCTGCAATCAAGTACTCCCTCCTCCCCTCCTGGGGAGGAGTCAAGATACGGGCATTCACTTCTCTAATGTCCTTCTCCTCTGTAATGGGTGCACTCACACCCAGTTTTCACTTCCTCTGCTCCTTTGATTAGGAAAACCTCCTCCACATCATTCAACTAAAATATCAGCAAAAAGATCTGTTCTCTTTTTCCATCTTACAATTTTTACTTTCTCTGTCCCTCTTCAACAATCCACATACTTTCTGATCAACTTTCATTTAACTATCATGCCTTCAAATTCATCCAGTTTTCTGTAATTTCTGTTCATTTGTTCAATCAAGTCCTAAAACTTCTCAGTGTATAATGCAGTTTTTTCAGTTCTAAACAAGTCTGGTCAGCTGACTTTCACTTCTGGTCCAGAGGGGGTGCACATCCCCCTGCTACGGAGGTGGCTGGCAAACTAGGGAATCTGCAGGGAGGAGTCCCCCCCCCCTCTCCTGGGCTCTGTTTCTCCTAGCAACGCTCTATCCAGGAGGTTGTTTTTTTTTTTTTTAAATGATCTACTTCTCTGCTGTGGGCACATTAGTTCACGCCCACCGGGGGGGTGGCATCACCGGTGGACTGGGCCCCATCCCCCCCTTAAGCACTCTGAACGGAGCTACTTACAGAGAGAGAAACTGATGGGACAGGATATCTAGAGATTCTGGGGCAAAATATGGTGAACAGCAGAAACCACTCCCTTTCACATAGCATTCCTAATTGGGACAGAGACATTTGATTACCATAGTCTTCAGTAAATCCCTTACTGAAATTCTTGATCATACTTGAAAAGACACTCATTAAAAAAACCTTATTACTGTAAACATAAGCTTAAATTGAGCACAGATACAGTTATTAAAATATCTTATAGAGAGAACTATAGCTATCTGTTACGTATGACTAAAATTAAATTTCTTAGCGAACTAACTGCCAGCCATAGTCTGCATCTGCAAAAGAAAATATTATTTTATTTTTATTAAATCTTACAGTTCAGAAAGCAGATATTCAAGAGACATGAAACGAATACTTTTCCATGGCTGTGGTGGATATCTAAAATGCATATACACCCTCTTTTTGTTTGTTTTTTGTTTTTTTTTTACAATAAATATGTCTTCTATCAGGTGCTTGCCACAGTAAATCAGGAAATAACGTCTTGGAATTTTAAAAAACAAAGTACCCTCTTTCTCTGGACACGGACATACAAAATTCAAATACAGAAAAACAAATGAATCCATCCTAAATTGTAAAGGTCTTCATTAGTCACTAGTACAGAGTTTAACAATCCAATGTAATTACCTTAAATCTTACAGTATGGGGAAGCATGCATTCAAAATGCAAACACTCCAATCCTTTATTTTAAACAAGCAAGAAACTTTTCAATCGAGAGCTGCGGTTTCATTTTTTTTTCCCCCTCCTGTCCTCTTGCTGTGTGGCTCACTGGAAACAGCTTAACTGTTCACACACACACACACACACAGAGACATGCCGGCATTCGAATAAGAACTTAACCCTTTCCAGGCTAAGCCCCAAAACTATCGGGACCCACAAACCTGACTAAACATTCTTATTAAATGATATATAAATGATATATAATACATAACCATAGCAGAAGGAACATTACTATTAAAAACATATTGAATAAAACAGGTACAATTTTCCTGAAATAAGCACAAACTAACAGCATTGAGATTTAAGCCTGCACAGGGTTAGAAAGACACTGTACATTCTTTCCTTCAGACACACCCCCTGTCAGTTTCACACTGTGCTATAGGAAAGCGAACTGGGTGAGACCAGCTTCTTGATTTCTAAAGTGACTCTAGGTGTTTTGCATCTTCGTTCTGCTTGATTAATACAATTTCTTAATCAGTGAACTGTCACAAATTACTCAACAGAATAATCTCACATTTATAACAGAAGGGGAACTCGCAGTTTCAACAGAGAACAAAAAGAACAGATACACAGTAGGGCAGACAATACACATCAAACGCTTCACAATCATGCTAGCAACGTATCCCAAAAAGCCCAATCCTGTCTGTTCTGACTAGGCTAAATCATGATTCTCTATAACAGCTGTACCTCGCGACTACTCATGCAAGGATTTTCAAACAAATTTTCCCCACGCATACTCATGTAGGGACCTCGCGCATACTCATGCGAGGTTGACTTAAGTCTTACCAAACAAGAAGGACGATGGCTTCACCTCGCGCATACTCATGCAAGGTTAATAGGACCGCCCTTGAGAGGGGATCAGTGCTCTCTTTTCCAAGTTCCAAGTTCTCGAGATTACAAGTTACAAGTTTCAAATTCTTACTAAAAGTTTCACAAGTTTCAAACTGCAGTTCTAACTCATCTGTCCAGACAGGTTTTCAAAACTGTACTTACCGGATCCGGTCCCCGATACTTCACTAGCTTCTGAGTTGGATCCTGGACTCCCCCGGGTCGGAGGTGTTGGCCAGCTGGACCCAGTGCCCGCCGAGGCCAGGCAGAACCTCCTCCGATACAAGAGGATCGGTGGGCCCAGGGAAATTCCCCTGCATCGGATTGGCATGGTTCCAACTGGACCAAACCTCAAGGCGAATTACGTGGATTTATTCACTTGAACACCATCCACCACTCGCACTTCCAGGCCGACGCACCAAGAAATGTAGCAGCAGATAAGCATGCAATAAATAAAACCAGGAGTCTTTTCAAGGATCCAAGCCAGTTTAATGTGCACAGGCTCAAGCAATAATCAATTTCAAAATGGCTGAGCAATGTTCTCTGGCAATACAACAACTTTTATAGACTTTTGCTCTATTCTAGGTATAGAAAAACATTTCATTGGTCCCGGTAACCTCCCGTACCTCCCGTACCCCTTCTATTGGTCCCGGTACTGATATGATTATCCAATTATGTTCTTTGAGTGGGCTCAGCACCTGCTTTGCCCCCCTCCTAGTCCCAATTACAATGGCCAGTTCATCAACTTGTTACTTTCATACTTCCAAGGCCATTGAGCCAATTTGTGCGTGTAGGGGAGCAGGGCTCTGCAGCCTTTCTGTCAGCAGTTTCAATTAAATCCCTTACAGCTGCATTCTCTTATCAGTGGGCATTTAAACATATTTCTCCCATTACTTCAATTCTACTTGTCAAAGTTAATGCAATACTTTTACTGAGTTCTAATTCTACAGCAGCATATAGGGGGATGTGCAATTCCTATAGGCCTCTTCACAGACTTCATTTACAGGGCAAGCTTGTTAAGCCTGTCTGCTTAGTTCAATTAGCATGGAGCATAGGCCTTCGCCTACCACATACTGCAAGGTTAACTTTGGCTTCTGGAATGCATATACTGTTACTTTTATTGTTACTTTCTGGTTCTTTCACATACAAGAGAATAATAGAAGACTTATGCATTCATAAAAACTTCTTATTAAGCATTTTAAAACATCTTTTTCATTTTTCACAGATTTATAGTTCTTTTCTAGCTGTATTGGGAATTAGGATCCAGGCCTAACTTACAGGCCTTTCATAGTAGCAGGCCATGCTAGGCCATAGCCTACCTCAATATGTCAGGATGTAACATTGTCTGGTAAAGAACAGACAAGCAGTGTCTTCATTGCAATATTTTGTCAGTTTGGGCTGTGGCAGCTATTTAAGTTTTGTAATATGTTTAATAAAACTGCGACCATAGTTTTTACTATGATGGATTGTGGCATTCAATTTGTTTGTGTGCATTGAGGAGGGGTGTTTGGGTTGGGGGAGCAAAGGGGTGTTCAGGATGGGGCTTGGGTCCCTGGTATAAGAGATACCTTGGTTACATGCATCACATGCAATTGCTGGTGAATTGTTTGAAAATCTTTACCATTCTTTATTGTCTTAAAGTTATTAACTGAATTCTTTCTAACAATATTTGTAGATTATATTCTTTTAAGAATTTCTAGAAAGAGCTACCAACATCGCTGAATATGTGGGCCTTTTTCTGCACTGCTATATAGTAAATATAAGCAAGATCATCTCATCAAAATTGCTGCTTTCTATTCACTTTTACTGAATTGAGATTCCACAGAAAGGGGCTTCTGAACACATTTTTCCCTTGAACTTTAGAATGAATAGACAGAATTTATATTGAGCTTTATACATTTTTAAGGTAAAGAATTGCTTAGAGAATAACACATTTCTTTGAAAATTCAATGAATTAGGTGAAGCATGTTACAGCTCTTAGCAGATCAAAGAGCTTCACTAGAGCAGGATATGACATCATAGGTCTCCACTAAGCTTAACAGCTGTTAGAGTTGGGATTGTCACTGACTCCTCAGGATAGGAGTGTGATGGATCCAGTAGGATGGACAGGTTAGGAATGTGAAGCCCATCTTCCTCAGCATTTGCTTTGAAGGCTCATTGTCATGCCTCACATTGGCCTGGACAGGGTAGCCAAGGGTGTGCAACCTCTGGGCCAGTATAGTTGTCACCAGCTGACCGAATCCTTTCTCACGGTGCTGGGGTACAGTAAGCATATGTCTCATGGTGGCAAACTGGTCCATCATCACCCAAGACACCAGCTTCCCTTTGTCATCAAGGATGCAGCTACTGGGAACGTGTTGGAGCAAGAAGGTGACGTACTGTTGGCTCTTCTCATTGCCTCCGTATACCCATGTGGAGTTCAGTTGCTCGGCATGGCACTCCTGGAGTTCAGACAGTTGTGGAGTCCAGTCAGTCCTGTAAGAAAAGATATCTGACTAGCAAAAACAGTCTGCATTCCAAAGCTGCCCAAAGACCAACTGTGTGGAACTGCTACTGTGATTATACTTTCCTTAATTAGAAGCAGGAAGCAGAGATGTTTTCTACACTCTGTCCATGGGAATAGTTTATTAAGAAATCCTTGAAATTGATTAAGTAAAAAATATTCTCCATTCACAAACAGAATTGAATCAGGCACATAAGTAGGCGATGTCATCACAGAGTGTTAGGATGCAGAAGCCTTCGTAGAGCTCAGATCTAGTGGAAAGTTCTGAGAAAATGCAATACTTCAGCCTCAGTTCCCTCAGTTTTGTTTTTTTAGCTATGCCAAAAGAAAACAAAAAGTAGAATTTTAGAAAGGATGTGGAGAATTAAGACAATATTTTATAAAAGGTTCTGCCAAATGTAGAGCCTTTTCTAAAATATCTGCAGGACTGCACAGATATGCTTCTGTATGTATGGCAGGAACAACAATTTTAGGAAGCTGCACGTGGAAAAAAAGAAATGGAAACCCCCTTCCCCCCAAACACACACACACACAGAAGTACCAACAGAGAGGGCGTATTTGTGAAGCACCTCAGTGGATGCCTTTGTGGAAAATGGGGGAGGCTTCGGACAGCTTTAGGGGGGGAGAAGGAGGAGATTCAAAACATTCAGTCAGGCAGGGGATGTTTCTGGGATTGGGGATGTGGGTTGGGGAGAGGACCAGTACCGGCACAGACAGCTGTCACTGTTAGCAGGGTTCAATTCCGACTAGCACTCCTTGTGGCCTAGAGCAAATCATTGCCTCCAAAAAAATCCAAGTTATCAATGTCCCTATTTAATGTGAATTACCAAGTTTGTTACAGTGTAAACTGCTTTGACTGAAATGATAAAGCGGCATAAAAAACCTGTTAAATAAATAAGGAATAAATGGCAATGCCTACATTTTTTCTTCAGACGTAGATTCTTTTCCTAACATTCAGGTAATGCCTTTCTACTTTCTTGAAAATATTTCACTCCAAAATAAAATGAAACGGGAAGATTAGGTAATAAAAAAATCTTTTCATTTACTGAAAGTATTAGAGAAAGGAAATGTATTTATCGTTACTTTAAGAGGAGATATATTCATTTTTACATTGTATCACAAGAACATTAATTCCTTCTGTATGTATTTAAAGGTAGATCTGCAGACGTTCAGCCAATGCTTTACCCCAAAAGGAAGAACTTTCTACAACTTATGAAAAGAAAGTGCCCCTTTTCAGGTATTGGCAAAATATTCACCTGAAAAGGATCACTTTCTTTTCATAACTTCTAGAAAGTGCTTCCTTTTTTGGGCAAAGCATAGGTTGAACATCTGTATATCTACCTTTAAATATATGAAGAAGGAATCAATAATCCTATGATACAATGTGAAAATGAATATATCTCCTCTTGAAAGAACATTAAATATATTGCCTTGCACATTTACTTTCAATAAATGAAATATTTTTAATATTTTCATTAGTTAATATTCCTGATTCTCATTTCAAAAGTATTTTATTTTGGAGTGAAATATTTTTAAAATGAATATTATTCTGCTGACCTGAAAAGCGATACTTTCTTTTTCAGATTCTAGAAAGTGCTTCCTTTTTGGGTAATTTGCTGGAGTTCAGCGTGGCAACATCAAAGTATGACAATGTAAATCTATATTAAGATTAACAGCTTCAAGATGACTATAAAACTTCCAGCTGGCAGCTGAAACATAGAACAGCATGAAAGCTATCCATGTCAACTCGGCAAGAGGTTGTTGTGAGGTCATCAGGTTCTAGTGGTCCTTAATTAGCTTGCAAAGGAATTGGCTACCTGAGTGCTGTGAAAGGACTACAGGACCTTGCAAGCACTGACATTCCAAGCAGGAACTCAGTTGCAAGCAGGGTAATTCTTTGTGGCTTTTAACTACAATCTCTCTTCCTGAAAGCTCTTAAAGGGGTTTTGGTTATCATCTGTAGAAGCCAATTGTTTTTGTTTGGTTTTCTATACTGCAAAGGGGGAATATTTTGTGCTGTTCGGCAAAAAGCTCTGTCAGTTAGAGTTCATTATCTTTTTGTTTTCTTCACAGCAAGCTCTTTGAAGCAACTGACCACATCATTAGCTTGCAATGGAGCTGGCTAGCTGAGTGCTGGATAAAGGTCTACAGGGCCTTGCAAGCACTGAAGGACTACAAAAGGGGACTGCTACTTCTGGAGAGAGATCTACAATTGTAAGTATTTACTTCTGGGAATTTTTATAAATCTTGGGGGAAAAGGAATTCTTTAGACTAAAGCTGAATAATCTGTGAACCCAGTGTATTTGTTAAATCAGTCAGGTCCTAGTAGCAGCAAAGAGTTTTCAGTTTAAATTTAAAACACAGCAGAGAGCTTTCTGGTTAAATTTAGAACCCAAGACTCCCTCTATCCAAGCAAGGGCTATGAGACTCCCCCTGGAGATTGGTCACAGATTGGTAGTAGCCAACTTTTAATAAGTCTTCTTTCCCTCCTTCTGCGACACCCACCCACCCCTGGGATAATTGTAGCTTTATTGGTGCTTAAACCTCTTAAAGGAAAGAATGTGCCATATTCACTCTCAGGTGTAGCTGTTTATTATCATCAGCATATATTAAGGGCCTGAGATTAATTAAACTTCATGTGAACAAACTACATTAAACATATTAGGTATAGTTTTATTAGTATCCCCAGCAACCTTTAGTAAGTAAAGAACTAATATATCTAAACACAACCTTAAAACGAAGATGCAAACAGCAATCCAGCAGCTAGATAGGAGCTTTCCAGTCTTTTGCATTGAATGTCACTTGTATGATTTTCTCCCATTTGGTGAAGGGTCTTACGTGTGTGCCCAAGGTGCAAGGAGCTCTTTGCTCTCAGGGAATAAATCCGATCTCTGGAGGCAAGAGTAGCAGACTTGGAAGACATAATGAAGACAGAGAGGTATATAGACGAGACCTACAGGGATATAGTCCTGAAGTCCCACCTCCAGTCTGGCAGCATCCCTGTTGCCATGGAGGAGAAAGGTCACGTGACAGGAGAGCATTACCCTAGTGTGGCAGGAAGTGATCCTATAGCTAGAACCTATCCTCCAGGGGATGTAAAACCTTCTCACACCAAGGAAGTTTCTCCAGGGCCATGTGCCCATGAGGGAAGGATTAGGACAGCCGTAATAGTTGGTGGTTCAATCATTAGACATGTAGATAGCTAGGTGACTGGTGGTCATAAGGATCGCCTGGTAACACCAGTTTTTAAAAAAGGGTTCCAGGGGTGATGAAGGAAACTACAGACCAGTGAGCCTGATATCAGTCCCGGGAAAAATGGTAGAAACCATCATAAAGAACAAAATTACTCAACATGTAGATAGTCATGGCTTAATGGGAGACAGCCAACATGGCTTTAGACAAGAAAGATATTCTCTAACTAATCTGTTATGTTTTTTTGAAGGTGTGAATAAACAGGTAGACAAAGATGAGTTGGTTGATATAGTGTATCTAGACTTTCAGAAAGCCTTGGACAAGGTCCCTTATCAGAGACCTTTGGCAAAATTAAAAAGTGATGGTATAGGAGGCAGTGTACTATTGTGGATCATGAACTGGTTAAAAGATAGAAAGCAGAGGATAGGGGGGCGGAGCCTGATGTCCAGCGGGGTAGACGCTTCGTGCTGAAGCTCCCGAGGGGCCTACTCAGAATCCTGACTTAATATCTACATAAACTTAATATTTTACTCCGAACTTACCGGGGTGCCTTGGGGGGAATGGCGGCCCACAAGCCAGTGCGCTTGGACTTTGGGTCTCCCTCTTCTTCACATGGCAAACGCTCCAAAACAGAGTTGTCTTCCCCACCAAAGATGGTTCCACTTCGGGTAAGCCCCGAAATGCAACAGGAGATCTTGGAGGAAATACGTGGTGTGAAGGAACTGGTGCAGTCTAACGGAGAAGCGCTCCGAGCCATGCGAGAAGATTTCGGTATGCTTCAGGACCGGCTTGAAGGTCTTTCACTACGGCTGGACAACATGGCGGGGGTCCTCGATTCGCACGCGGTGCGCTTGGTGAACCTGGACAAGGCTGAGCGTCAGATACAGAATCTTCAAAAAGAGTTAGAGGATTGCAATAATCGAGCCCGTCGCAACAATGTCAGGCTCATAGGAGTACCAGAGGGTGCGGAAGCAGGAGATATCAGAGAATTTCTGGTTAAAACTCTCCCCTCCTTGCTGAAGATTACCTTTTGCGGAGCTCTGGAAATCGACCGCGCATATCGTGCTCCCACCAACATCGCACTTAATCGGACGACCCCCCGGCCCATTATCTTTCGATTACTGAGGTATCAGCAAGTTGAGCAAATTTTCAAAGCTGCCCGGGTGATTCAACATCTGCAGTTTGAAGATCATAAAGTCTCTTTCTTCCCCGACTTGGCAAAGACCACAGCTGACCGGCGGAAGGGACTCCTTGCTTTTCGACCTAGACTTCAACAGTTACAGGCTCGCTTTGGCCTCTTATATCCGGCGAAGCTCAGAGTGACTCTCCATAACCAAACTAGCACCTTCGAAGATCCTGCTCTGCTAGCAACATTTTTAGATTCCAAAGAGGCAGACCAGATGCGCTAAGTCAATAACTCGGATAGACTCCGCTGGAACTGCCCGCCATTTTGAATGACCCGACGTGGTGATCATTGTCTGGAATAGAGACTGCCTGGACCTTTCTTTCTTTAATATCTACCTTTCTCGGTCTCCTTTTCCTCCATGATGTGCACCTCGGTTGGATTCGGAGCACGCCCAGCTATACTGCTTATCTGTTTCAATTAGGCCTTCTCTGGGGTTTCACCCCGCAGACATCAGGTCGCCAGTAATTTCTGGGGTTTTGCTTCTTCTCTAAGGCACTTCGGTGCTTCTCCTGTTATATAGGGCGCTTCATGATTTTTATTGGTTTATTTTTTATCAGATCGTGTGTACAGTCATTTATAGTTGATATGAGGGACATTGCGCAACTCGGTGCGCCATCATGTTTCTTTCTCAGAATGTTTGACTTTGTTGTATGGCCTTATGTAAGCTCTTGTCATTGAACGGAAGAGGCATCAATAGTCCAATCAAAAGAATGACCGTTCTGAGTTATTTTAATCATGACCATACTGATGTAGTGTTTCTTCCGGAACCCCATTTCACCTTCGTTGAACCACTGAAACTCACTGCCACACCTTATATGGTGGCTGCCTATTCTCCCGCTGTTTCCAAGCGGTGCGGGGTAGCCATCTTGGTTGAGAAATCTTTGTCACCCACTGTAATGGATACTAGCTTTGATGGGGAGGGTAGTTGGGCCTGTGTATATTTTAAGGTTGGAGATAGTGAATTTCCGTGTATTTGTATTTATGCTCCGAATGTGGATGACCCTGTTACTGTTACCCGGTGGTGACTTTCACCAAGTATTTGATCCTTTGATAGATAGATTGTTGCCTAGAACGAGTGGTCCACCCAAGAGTCTCTACACCCTGCCAGCTCTGATGAAAGATTTTGCTACTACTCTTCCAAGTGGTCATATACTCCTGATAGGTTAGCTAATTGGAAAGCCATCCAGAGCACTTGATGCTGGACATGCCATGTGGCCTTTGGTCTACTAAACTCCTGTTAAGTATGATTGTCCCGCATTACAGTATTACTGGAGTCGGGTCTGGGGTCGTCTTCATTCTATTTTATATTTTCCGGAACCCCTCTTTGGGGAGATTGTGGGGCTCCGCTCAGCTGTGGGGATCCCCTCTCTTCCTAAATTGGCTTACTTCCTTTTAGCCTTTATGCTGGGCCTTGCTATTTCCTGTTTCCTCACTCACGAAATATTGGGAAAATAGCTCTTTTTCGAGCTCTAATGAATGGTAATCATATCTGTCTTCATTGTAAATATGTGCAAATACCTTATATGTTAGCCTCTTCCGTTCAAACACTCACTATTGGTCTTGCTAGAAGACGCTCCACGATTATGTTCAAACTATTCAATGCTCTCAGTTGACTGTTTGATTCTGTATTAATCTCTGTCACATGTTCATCCGGTATCATAGACTCTACTTCTGTTTGTTTGATGTACAATAATTGTTGTATGCAAGCGCTTTTATGATGATTCTTATCAGCTTAGAGAAGAAGCATTGGGGTGGGGGGTAATTGGGGTTGCTTTCTTTATTGTATGTGTGTATTTGTTTCTTTTGGTGTGTTGTTACTTTTGTTTGTTGCAAAATGAAAATAAAAGTAAAAAAAAAAAAAAAAGAAAGCAGAGGATAGGGCTAAATTGCCAATTTTCCAAATGGAAAAAGGTGAATAGTGGAGTACCCTAGGGGTCTCTGCTGGGTCCACTGCTTTTTGACATATTCATAAATGACCTGGAAAAGGGAATAACGAGTGAGGTTATCAAATTTGCAGATGACACACAACTATTTAAAGTTGTTAAAACCCAAGAGGATTGTGGAATTTTACAAGAGGATCTTAAGAACAAAAGAACATAAGATACGCCATACTGGGTCAGACCAAGGTCCATCAAGCCCAGTATCCTGTTTCAAACAGTGGCCAATCAAGGTCATATGTACTGTGGCGCTGCGCCCCGACTAGGCGGTCGCCTATAGGTTGCAGCGTGCCACCTCATAACATTTATTTTGCTCCATCTTAAGAGCTAGGACTTCTGACGATGTAGTTGTGGGTCAAGAAGACAGTCCGAGTGGGTTTTGGCAAACACAGGAAATTTATTTATTATTTTTTTGACAAGACTTTGCAAACAACTTTCGTTGTGTAGCATTTGAACAGGACAACTTAAAGAGGATATTTTCTCCAATCAGAATTATTGTACAAAACAATGTCCTGGTAGTGCTCAAGAATAAACTTCTTTCATGTATAACAAACAGTATTTGCTTCTTCAAATGCCAGGGTTAAAACTTAGTGCTCACTGGTTCCTAGTGCCTTCAGTAAAGATATCAGCTTCTTTTAAACTGTGCAAGCTTAAACAAGGTTCCTTCTCCCTGTTTCTATTATCCACAGAATAACAGCTTCTTAAGACATTCAGTTTACACTTAGGCACTTCAGTTAGCTCTAACAATGGCAAATCCCTTTTCTTTCCAGAGTTTTCAGTGCTCAGAACAACAAGGCTTTTTCTAAGCTAAACCGGTTCCGGTTTTCTCTGAGCTTAAAACTCTTGGCCTTCTTTTACTCTGATGCTAGACAAAGAGAGCAAGGTGTGTTACCGGGCAATAAGGTACCTTAGCGCGCGATAACGCGCGCAGCGGCGCAAATGAACACTGCGGGTGGAGAAAGGCTCCCGGAGGGCGGAGGAAGGCTCCCCAGGGGCGGAGAGAGAGGGTCAATGGGTGGAGAGTGGGAGGGGAGAGGCTCCCTGCACACTAACGCCATGGATTCCGGGGCTGAAAACTAACGCCAGTGAAACCCTGGCGTTAGAGCAGATTTAAAGGGAAAAGAAACCATTTCCATCAGCAATGTACAGCAAAGCCAGGGAAACTTACAAAAAGTGATAAGTGTGATACATGTGCACGGAACAAAAGGGCAAATAAACATTGAAAATGACCTTAACAAAATGGAAAAAAAGCATAACCAAGCTGGCCAATAGTGATATTAATGGGAAACATCAAAAAGCACTACCAAAAAAGCTCCAAAATAAAGATATTAATTTTGGAAGGGTCTTTGCACTGTCCCCATACAAGGTGAATGATCCCACGGTGAAATAGTGCTGATCAGGGTTTTCCCTTTCCATTGGACAGGTTTCCTATGGCGTGCACATGTTCCACAACAGCAGGGTGGGCATGTCTGAACGGGCAACTTGACAGATGCTGGAAAAGGGGACACAGAGGGCTGCAGGCGGCACATGCTGTGGTGCAGCTGGGCCACAGTGCAGACTAGGGTGATGCCTAGGTGGCCCATAGGAATTCTGAAACAGTAGAGCAGCCAGACAGAAACTGATGAGGCCCAACATGAGCACGAGTGTGTTTCCCACAGTGTCACAGGGGATAGTACCCAGCAGGTACCCCCAAGGGCACAGAACATTGGCAGGCGGTGCTGGGGGGAAACATGGACAGCTATGCAGGCACCCCCACCCCAAAACCCGCATCATAGACAGCCGCCTACCCACACAATGGATGTCCTGAGACTGCTCACCACCAGCACCACCAGCAGAAGGGCATGTCAGCATGGTGGCGAAGGGGTACTGTTGGTGGAGGGGGCAGTGGCAGCTGCCCAGAGCAGACCATGGCCTAGCCCTGTGTAGGTGGGTACCATGCACTGCAACAGACAGGCCCTGTCTGATGAACAGTCATGCTATCCCCAGGGAATGCACTGTCTTTGTGGCAACAAGGTGGTGCAGTGCACACAGCCAGCATGTTCAGGAGCAGAAGGTCACAGGTTCAAGTCCCAACTGTGGTTCCTGCCAACCCAGTCCCCATATTTTACCCACTAATAAAACATGGTAATACAGACAGAACATTTATTGCAAATAACGTAAACATGCCCAAAACACCTACATTTTACCCTACAGAGCACAGACACCATAAACATGTGCATTACCTAGAGCAAAGTCTCCCAAATGCAGTCCTGGAGGGCCAAACACCATTCAGGTTCCATGCTTCCTCTAATAAATATGGCTGTGCTGCATTTCTATGCACCGCCCCCATGGTATGCAGGTATATCTCATGCATATTCATTACGGACAGCATGAAAACCTGAACAGTGTTTGGCCCACCAGGATTGGAGTTGGGCACCTCTGCCCTAGAGCAGTGGCCAACAGGGGCAGACACACCCGCACCCACAGGCTCCATTATCCCAAGCCTCCTGGAGAGGCAGGATGTTGGGCCCTGCATGCATCTCCCAATGCTAGCACTTGCATACCTTAGCAATGCCACCCTAAACCTGGGAATACGGTACACATCTATCAAAAGGTTGCTATGATTACTGGCAGATAGCAATTCCTAAGTTAAGCACAATTTGCTGATTGAGCTGCATCATAGCAACCTTTCTGATGTCTCTGGAGTGTGCTTCAGGTCTGGTGTCTGACAGTGTTTACCACCCTGGGGAGTGACCCCAACAGTATTGTGTACCATAGCCATGCCTGCACTGTGCCCAGGACTGGTGCGGTGGCCAGAGCTGCCAAACACCTCTATAGTTGCACAATGCTGGCATAGGTGTGGGGAGTGTGTGTCTGTCTATCCAGTGTGTGGTGGCTGCTAACACCTTCCTCAGCCCACACTGCTAGCACTGTTGCCAGTATTGGCCTGCCAATGTGCATAATGAGGAGCAAGGTACCGTGGGTATAGCCTGGACAAGGTGGCCTGGCCTGGATGCATCAGCACAGGGCATAGGGCAATGACTCGAACATTGTAGTGCCCGGTCACAACCTGCACTGACAGGGTGGCCACAGCATGTCCTGCTGGGAGGTCACTCTCACCCTGATTGAGCAGTGACCACGGCATGGCTAGGCTCCCCCATAATGCTATATTGTATTTCGCTTAAGTGAAATATATAGGCTCTCTTTTTTGCGGCCTAATCATTGATTTATCTGCTTGGTGGGTGTGCTCACATCCCAGTTTTGGGTGCACACATCTCTTCCAGGAACATGCACTGTGGACTAGCTAGCAGACTGTCTGCAGTTATATGTGTATGGCTGGAACACCTTGCAGGGTGCAGTGCCTGGTGACTCACTGTGCTTGCTGCTGGAGAATATCAGATGGTGGTGGTGGGGGGCAGCTGAGCATTTCCAGGCCTACTGTCTGGATGCCATTGCCTTATGGATGTGTACAGCTCTGCATTGGCTGCCCTGTAGGTTGTCTGTTCCCCAGCAGGACTGAGCTTGACGTGGATCTGTTGGTGGGGAATCCTGTCTCCCACGCTGAGCCACAGAGGGTGGGTTGGGTGGTGGTCATACATAATCTACCTATGAGTGCAAACACCCCCCCCCCCTTCACTTACATCATGTTACCATGGCACCAATACAGAATCTGCACTTTTCTGGGTGCATCATAGCCCATAAGGGCTAGTCTTGATTGACGAATACAGATGGACACTAATGTATCCTAGGTGTGGCTGCGCATGCATGCACACACGTGCACGTTGTCATGAGGCTGATGCTAATAAAGATGCAGTGTTGAAAAGAAACCCTGTTTCTCACAGAGCTCTAGATGTGCAATTACCTCAAAGCACAGCTAGAGGGGGTAGGAGTGATCCTACAGAGACTAATGAGGGTAGAAGAGCTAACCAGTTGCATCTGGAAGTAAGGTTCAAAGGAAAAATCCCTTTATAAACGGAAGCTTAATGCTAGCAAAGGAGGAGGAGCAGCGAGAGAAGCTGAAGCAGCGGGAGAAGCAGCAGATGGAAAAGAAGGAACAGAAAGCTCGGCTGAAGAAGGAAAGAGAGTCCTGAAGGAAGGAATCCTCCCTGAGCAAGCCCAGAAGGACAGAATTCACAGAGGTAGAGTTCAGAGGGGCCAAGCTACGGGAGCCACTGTTCAGAGGGAGTCTGCTAAGGAGAGCAGTCATCTGGAGGGTATGCCACTCCCTGCTTAAGCAACGTTCCTGAGTCCATAGTTGAGAGAAGTATACGGAGAGCCAGAGAGCCAGGCTTGGGGGAAAGCCTGCAGTCATTGGAGTATGCCAAACAAGCTTAACCAGGTACCAGAAAGAAAGGAGTTTCTAGCAAAGCTACTTTATCACTGAAGCATAGGGCTGGTGAATCCTTGCCAGGTTTTTCTAAGCTTTCAGCAAGTCCAGCACTCCCTAGAAGCTACCGACAGAAAGCCTGCTGTCAGAGAGACGTTCTTGAGAGAGAAGGCTCCAGAGCTTTAAGCTACAGGAACTCCAGGTATGGTGGCTTTATTCCTGTTAAAGAAAGCTTAACTCCTAAAAGCACTGCTAAAATTGAACCACAGTTTATAAGAAGAGGAAAGAAACCAGAGCTGTTTAAAGAAGTACCAAAAGACTTTAGAGTACAGTCTTATTGGAAGTGAGATACCAGAGACAGTCCATTAAACATCCAGGGACAGCGTTTGCTCTGAGGGGGAAACTAGTGAAGCAGAATCTATGGAGATAGAAGGTGCAGATACTATTCCCATTCCTCAGGAAGAGACTATGGATTGCAGTTTGTGTATGGCTACTAGCCTGGAATCCATAGCGACATTGTAAATAAGAAGAAGCCTTGTTTAGTGGTTTTATCCTGGAATGAATTAAATTCCTCCATTTATTTTTTGCACCTAATTTGTGAAGATATCAACAGTGGGTTTGCCTGTTTATTACGGGAACCTTGATAAAAAGGACATTCTTGGATTTCCATTTGTCTTAATGAACCCTTGCACAGAGGGGAAATAAAAGCCTTGCTTCCCTACACTCGTGGCTTAATTATTGTGTGCTCACAAGGAGCTAAAATCCATAAGACCAATCTGCACTTGGCCTTAAATACCCCACGCTCCTTGAAAAATAAGTGTGATGTGTAGCGTGCCCTTACCGCCATTGGCCACACACCACCGGCACCCCCTACCAGGCTGAGGTGCTGTGGGGTACATACCCCATCTTGTGATCATCTGTAGATCACTGATTTGCATGTGCTGTGCATCATGGGTACGGGTGGGTTGACCCTATCCTGGTAACAACAGCAGAATGTTTGTGTGGTGACATGCAGTCCTTCTGTAGCCAGCCAGGGTTTTGTTGGTAGCTTTGGAGCTGTAGCCCACTGGTTGCTTCACTGCCTGTGGAGCCATAGGGCAAGAATTGATCTCACAGTGGGGTTATTTGATAGGGCTGTCTGAGGCATTGTCTATTTTTAATTTAAATTAGTACTGCCAGCAGAAACACCCTCACTGTGCTGTAACCTTAAGGTGCCCCATAAAGCGCCTTATAAGGCACCCCATAAAGTGCCTTATAAGGCGCCCTATAAAGCACCTTAGAAGGCGCCTTATAAGGCTCCCTTAAGGGAACATTATAGGGTGCCTTGGCAGACAGTGCACTTTATAATGTACCCTCTGGAGTGCCTTATAGGGCGCCTTATGCGGCACCTTAGGTTACGGCACTGTGAGGGTGCGTTTGCTGGCAGCACTAATTAAAATAAAAATAAACTGCCTCAAAAAGCACTACTTAAATGTAAAGGGTAATGCCTCAGCCAGCCTTATTCAGTAGGTGCACTGGGGGATTGAACTCATGACCCCTGTACCAGAAGCCAGTGCATTAACCATTGTGCTACACCTCTGTTTCTATGTTTGCATGTCTGCGCGCCTACTTAAGATTACCGCGCGTTAACGTGCTTAGCGGCTTCTCGCCCGATAATATGCGCAGCGCAAGTTATCGCACGATAATCCCATTTTTCTACACTAAGACCGAAACGCCTACTCCTTTTATGGCAGCCTGCACACTAGCGCCAGGCGCACGTTAAGACAGTTTAGTAAACATACCCCATTGTCTTTGAAAAGGTAGTGAAATAGGTGGAGCACTAAACAGCACTTAGCAGCTCTTCAGGGATCTTCGCAGAAGCAGGATATGTCATCGTATGTCTATAATAAAGTTAACAGCTTTGAGATGACCATTAAACTTCCAGCAGGCAACTGAATCATAGAACAACATGGAGGCTATCGACATCAGCTTGGCAAATAGTGTTTTTTAGCTCAAAATTTAGATATGGCCTTTGTGAAGGTACTTCAGTTCTATTCAAAAGTGGATACAACATGATGAATGGAGCGAGTCTGAAGAGACTACTTCTGGACTTTTTCATCTGACTTTATTCTTAGCGAAACGTCCACTCTACTTCGTCCAAAATTTGTTCCTGAGGACTCGGATTCAGCGGACTACTGTGTCTAATTTAGGTAGTGCCTTTCTACCTGTACGTAATTGAAAACTTTTAGTATTTTCTTAAGCCTACTCTTTTATTTACACTAGGCTATAAAAAAAATCTTTTTGCAGCAAGTTTTTATACGTGTCTTGTTCTCTGGTATGTCTTAAAAACATATCACAAAACCTTAGGATTAACCACAACAAAACTGACGTTCTTTTTGTCACAAGGAACCGTAAGTTCATACCTCCTCCATCACTACTCGTCAACAACGTGGAGTTGAAAGCAAAATCTACAATCCGTTACCTTGGCATCACATTGGATCAACACCTGGACATGACAACACATGTCAAGAACATCACAAAAACTATATATTATAAGATCAAATCGTTACGTCACCTCCGCCCCCTACTAGATCCTACAGACTTCCGAACAACCTTCCAGGCATTAGTCCTCCCACACCTGGATTTTGCCAACATCATCCTCCATGGCCTCCCTAAATCAACTTTAAATCCGCTCCGCCTAGCCATGAATACAGCCGCCAGAGTCCTCTCCGGCTCATCAAGATCTGAACATATAACACCCATCATGAAAGAACTGCACTGGTTACCATTACATGCCAGAATCCAGTATAAGTCTTTAGTCCTTACTTTCAAGGCCCTAAATAACTACCCCCCTACACCAATCAGCAAACTTATCCATGGCACCCTGGAAAACAGAAAAAGGAGAACTACATCAATGAACACCTTAATAGTCCCAAAAATAATAACGAAGTGCACTAAGGCCACCTCCAACAGGGCCTTCTCCTTATTTGCACCTCTAAACTGGAATGCACTACCGCACGAAATCCGTGCTATCAAAAACCTAATCCTATTCAGAAAAGCATTGAAATACCACTTATTCACAAAATGCTACCCAGAAGTCAACCTACCCATTAACAATACTAGCACCTCAATACAACCAGAAAAGGGCTAGTTGGTCAATCTTCTCTCTAGTCCTATTAGTGAACCACATTGCAACATCCAAATCATGTTTTATATTACTGTATATATCATTAAGTCAATCTGTACATAGTTCCCCCGGTTGTCCTATGTTGAATCTCCCTGTTCAATGTAAAACTCAATGTTACTTGTATGCATTGTAGTATGTTCTTGTTTCAATGTACACCGCACTGATTGAAATAGCGCGGTATAAAAGAATTGTTAAATAAATAAATAAATAAATATCAAATTGGCAAAAGGCATTCTGTTTGATTTCTCTAGATAAAAATTCTTAATTCTTTTGGAAGTGTGATGTGTAGCGTTCCCTTACCGCCATTGGCCACCAGGGGACGCTATCATGACATAATGGCGTAGTTGTTTGGATGTGGGTATCACCCTAAGACCTAATGGAAAGAGAAGATTACCAGTATTAAGCTGAAGAAAAAAATACACGGATCGGAGGAAAACAAAAAAATGCGGACCGGACTGAAATAAAATGTGGAAGGGAAGGCGAGGTTGCTGAAACAGGTGGCAGAGTGCTACAACGGAGAGCAGCACCATCCTTTTTGAAAGTTGGAGTCAACACTTCTACCAGGTAAAAGGTAGAGGGGCATGACCTGATTTGGATGCGAGGTTAAAGTTTTAAGGGTTACATTGAAAAAAAAAAAAAAAAGAAAAGAGTGGGGGCTGATTGTGGTACAGCCGCACTTGGGTGTTTTTTTTTCTCTTTATTTCCTAGGAAATCTCTTTGCCATGGATCAACGAGAGATGTTTGCTTGAATGGCTATGCAGTTCAGCAAGCAAGGAGAGCTGGCTGCGCAAACCCAGCAACATGCAATCCTGGCCATGCAAGAACAGCAAAAGCCAGTCTTTCAGATGCTAGAAGCTTGGCTAGCACATCAGCAGAAGGCACAGGAGGCGGCAGTAAGCCATCCTAAACAGAGCTCGGGACTAGGCAACTGTCCGGTCGGACTATGGTCCTACAACTCTCTAACTTTGGGGAAGTTAGGGATAACTGATGTAGATGACTTCCTAGACTCTTTCGAGAGAATAGCACTTTCGGTAGGCTGGCCGAAGGAGCAATGGCCTATTAGATTGGCAGTTTCCCTCACAGGAGAGGCACTGTCAGCCTATAGGGCAATGCCCGCTTCATTAGCGAACAATTATAGCGAGGTAACAAAGGCCATCAGGGATCGCCTGGGTCTGACTCCTCTCGTCTATAGTCGTAAGCTACGCGAGGCACACCTTTAAATGGGTGAGACGCCAAAAGCGTTAGGTCACAGGCTGAAAAGTTTAGCCGAAAAGTGGCTAAGGCCTAGTGAGAAAACAATTGAAATGTTGATGGATATGATAGTCCTTGAGCAATTCATGTCTGCAGTACCCGGTAGTATACAGAGCTTCCTTATCCTACAGAATTGTCGCACTACCACAGAGGCCATTGCCTTAACTGAAAGATATTTAGAGGCCGAATTAGCCACCCAGCGGACTGGGAAAGTTTCAAAGATGGCAGTAGCGACATTCAAGCAGTCATCAGGAAGTCTCTCACAGTTCAAAACTCAAAATCTGAAAAATGTTAAGGATGTAGTGAAGAGTCACTCTAAAAGATGTTTTGCCTGTGGAAAAATGGGACATGTTATGAGTGAGTGCCAAGCACGTACTGCTCTCATGGGGACGAACCGAAAAATGTTGTCTGAAGGATATGTACTTGATGTGACTGTACAAGGGGTTGCTGCCAAAGCTCTTCTTGACTCTGGCATGGACCAGACGATGATTTCCCGCAAGCTCTGGGCTATAATCAAAGAGCGAGCTGAGTCCGCCCCAGATCAACCAGAGGGCAAGGTTAAGATAAAATGTGTGCATGGCGCTGCCACCTTTTATCCCGTATATAACTTGCTTGTAAGAGGTTTGGGAATAGAAAAAAGAATGTTGATAGCTGTAGTGCCCCGATTACCTAAAGAGTTGGTCTTAGGTAGGGATGGGCCACAGTTTGAAAGAGGCCTAGAGGAGGGTTTAAACCCCTGAGAAGTTTTCGTCTCCACTCGCACCCAGACGAAAGCGTCGGAAAAACCCTCATGTTCAAGGGAAGAAAGTTTAGATGACCTCCCATCTCATGAGGGTTTAGTAAATGCCCCCTCGGAAAGGGACAGAAAGACAAAAGCCGAAAAGCACAAAGAAAGAAAGGGCCGCTCTCAAGGCAGAGCCGACTTGGAAGCAGGCGAAGAACTACCCTGGATTCTATCAGAGCTCGTGGAGAAATTCCCTTCCTTTGCCAGAGAGCAACGAGATGACCCTGCGCTAACACACGCATTTGAACATGCTCAAATGAAGAGAAATATCTTCCCAAAGTTTATAAGAGAAGAAGGGGTGCTATACAGGTAGAGTATAGACCCACGGACTAAGGATATCCAAAAACAGCTGGTAGTCCCAAATACTTTTAAATCTGCAGTGCTGAGGTTAGCCCATGATCACCCAGTGAGTGGTCACAAAGGGGTACAAGGGACCCTTGACCAGATACTGGGCAGGTTTTATTGGCCAGGAGTTTTTAAGGAGGTCTCATGTTTTTGTGAGTCCTGCGCCTCCTGCCAACGAGTGACCTCCACAAGACCACCTGGGGTGCCATTACTGCTGATGCCAGTAATAACCGATCCTATCAGAAGGCTAGCCATGGACATAGTCAGACCCCTCATAAAAATGCCTAGGGGTTTCCAATATATATTGGTCATCATGGACCAGGCAACACGTTTCCCATGGGCTGTGCCCTTGAGGAACGTATCAGCAAAGTCCATCGCCATGGAGCTCATAAAGCTATTTTGCAAGGTTGGATTTCCACAAGAAGTTTTGACAGACAGAGGCACGAACTTTATGTCCAAGTACTTAGCCTGAGTGTGGGACTCCTTTGGCATCAGGCATCTCAAAACCACCGCCTATCACCCCCAATGCAATGGTTTGGTGGAAAGAATGAACCAGACTATAAAACAGATGCTGCGATGGGCGCTGGATGGAGAAATGGCAGAGTGAAACACGATGCTCCCATTTGTATTGTATGCCTGCAGGGAAAGAAGACAAGTTTCATTAGGCACATCGCCTTATGAATTGATGTATGGGAGATCGCCCAGAGGAGTTCTGGATATCCTGAGGGAACAATGGGTGGAACCTGTACAAAATGAAGTGGGGATACCGCAATTTTTGAGAAATTTAAGAAGCCGGTTAAGACGGACCTCCCGTTTTGCTGAAGAAAAGCTGAAGGACAGTCAGAAAAAGCAAAAACAGTACTATGATAGAGATACCAAGCCCCGACGTCTAACTGCCGCTGCAAAGGTAATAGTCTTGGTATCCGGCCCCACTCTGAAGTTTGAAGCCCGGTGGAAGGGACCCTACACGGTAGTCAAACCACTTGGTCCAACATCGTATTTAATACGGATCACAAAGGGACATGAGCAAGTGTACCACATAAATGTTCTTCGACTCTGGCATGAAAGGTTGGCCTTGTTTACTTCGGCTCAGAAAATGTCTGGAATTACGTGCTGCAGTAATGATGAACATTCAGCCCGTAATATTTTAAGAGGGGGGATGTGTCATGAGGCTGATGCTAATAAAGATGCAGTGTTGAAAAGAAACCCTGTTTCTCACAGAGCTCTAGATGTGCAATTACCTCAAAGCACAGCTAGAGGGGGCAGGAGTGATCCTACAGAGACTAATAAGGGTAGGAGAGCTAACCAGTTGCATCTGGAAGTAAGCCCGTGAGGTTCAAAGGAAAAATCCCTTTATAAACGGAAGCTTAATGCTAGCAAAGGAGGAGGAGCAGCGAGAGAAGCTGAAGCAGAGGGAGAAGCAGCAGATGGAAGAGAAGGAACAGAAAACTCGGCTGAAGAAGGAAGGAGAGTCCTGAAGGAAGGAATCCTCCCTGAGCAAGCCCAGAAGGACAGAATTCACAGAGGTAGAGTTCAGAGGGGCCAAGCTACGGGAGCCACTGTTCAGAGGGAGTCTGCTAAGGAGAGCAGTCAGGCTGGAGGGTGTGCCACTCCCTGCTTAAGCAACGTTCCTGAGTCCATAGTTGAGAGAAGTATATGGAGAGCCAGAGAGCCAGGCTTGCGGAAAAGCCTGCAATCATTGGAGTATGCCGAACAAGCTTCACCAGGTACCAGAAAGAAAGGAGTTTCTAGCAAAGCTACTTTTTCACTGAAGCATAGGGCTGGTAAATCCTTGCCAGGTTTTTCTAAGCTTTCAGCAAGTCCAGTACTCCCTAGAAGCTACAGAAAGAAAGCCTGCTGTCAGAGAGATGTTCTTGAGAGAGAAGGCTCCAGAGCTTCAAGCTACAGGAACTCCAGGTATGGTGGCTTTATTCCTGTTAAAGAAAGCTTAACTCCTAAAAGCACTGCTAAAATTGAACCACAGTTTATAAGAAGAGGAAAGAAACCAGAGCTGTTTAAAGAAGTACCAAAAGACTTTAGAGCACAGTCTTATTGGAAGCGAGATACCAGAGACAGTCCATGTAAACTTGTAACATCCAGGGACAGTGTTTGCTCTGAGGGGGAAACTAGTGAAGCAGAATCTATGGAGATAGAAGGTGCAGATACTATTCCCATTCCTCAGGAAGAGACTATGGATTGCAGTTTGTGTATGGCTACTAGCCTGGAATCCATAGCGACATTGTAAATAAAAAGAAGCCTTGTTTAGTGGTTTTATCCTGGAATGAATTAAATTCCTCCATTTATTTTTTGCACCTAATTTGTGAAGATATCAACAGTGGGTTTGCCTGTTTATTACGGGAACCTTGATAAAAAGGACATTCTTGGATTTCCATTTGTCTTAATGAACCCTTGCACAGAGGGGAAATAAAAGCCTTGCTTCCCTACACTCGTGGCTTAATTATTGTGTGCTCACAAGGAGCTAAAATCCATAAGACCAATCTGCACTTGGCCTTAAATACCCCACGCTCCTTGAAAAATAAGTGTGATGTGTAGCGTGCCCTTACCGCCATTGGCCACACACCGCCGGCACCCCCTACCAGGCTGAGGTGCTGTGGGGTACATACCCCATCTTGTGATCATCTGTAGACCACTGATTTGCATGTGCTGTGCATCATGGGTACGGGTGGGATGACCCTATCCTGGTAACAACAGCAGAATGTTTGTGTGGTGACATGCAGTCCTTCTGTAGCCAGCCAGGGTTTTGTTGGTAGCTTTGGAGCTGTAGCCCACTGGTTGCTTCACTGCCTGTGGAGCCATAGGGCAAGAATTGATCCCAAAGTGGGGTTATTTGATAGGGCTGTCTGAGGCATTGTCTATTTTTAATTTAAATTAGTACTGCCAGCAGAAACACCCTCACTGTGCTGTAACCTTAAGGTGCCCCATAAAGCGCCTTATAAGGCGCCCTATAAAGCACCTTAGAAGGCGCCTTATAAGGCTACCTTAAGGGAACATTATAGGGTGCCTTGGCAGACAGTGCACTTTATAATGTACCCTCTGGAGTGCCTTATAGGGCGCCTTATGCGGCACCTTAGGTTACGGCACTGTGAGGGTGTGTTTGCTGGCAGCACTAATTAAAATAAAAATAAACTGCCTCAAAAAGCACTACTTAAATGTAAAGGGTAATGCCTCAGCCAGCCTTATTCAGTAGGTGCATTGGGGGATTGAACTCATGACCCCTGTACCATAAGCCAGTACATTAACCATTGTGCTACACCTCTGTTTCTGTGTTTGTATGTCTGCGCGCCTACTTAAGATTACCGCGCGTTAACGTGCTTAGCGGCTTCTCGCCCGATAATGTGCACAGCGCAAGTTATCGCACGATAATCCCATTTTTCTACACTAAGACCGAAACGCCTACTCCTTTTATGGCAGCCTGCACACTAGCGCCAGGCGCACGTTAAGACAGTTTAGTAAACATACCCCATTGTCTTTGAAAAGGTAGTGAAATAGGTGGAGCACTAAACAGCACTTAGCAGCTCTTCAGGGATCTTCGCAGAAGCAGGATATGTCATCGTATGTCTATAATAAAGTTAACAGCTTTGAGATGACCATTAAACTTCCAGCAGGCAACTGAATCATAGAACAACATGGAGGCTATCGACATCAGCTTGGCAAATGGTGTTTTTTAGCTCAAAATTTAGATATGGCCTTTGTGAAGGTACTTCAGTTCTATTCAAAAGTGGATACAACATGATGAATGGAGCGAGTCTGAAGAGACTACTTCTGGACTTTTTCATCTGACTTTATTCTTAGCGAAACGTCCATTCTACATCGTCCAAAATTTGTTCCTGAGGACTCGGATTCAGCGGACTACTGTGTCTAATTTAGGTAGTGCCTTTCTACCTGTACGTAATTGAAAACTTTTAGTATTTTCTTAAGCCTACTCTTTTATTTACACTAGGCTATAAAAAAAATCTTTTTGCAGCAAGTTTTTATACGTGTCTTGTTCTCTGGTATGTCTTAAAAACATATCAAATTGGCAAAAGGCATTCTGTTTGATTTCTCTAGATAAAAATTCTTAATTCTTTTGGAAGCACTCTAAACCTCTTTAAGTTAAATCAATTTTATAATATTGGCAAAATGTTCACCTAAAACTTTTCATGAGTTGAAGAAAGTTCTTCCTTTTTGGATAAGCATTTTTCTGAATTTCTTCAAATCTTCCTTTAAATGCATACCGAATGAATCAATAATTTTATGGTACCATGCAAAAATGCATATATCTCATCTTGAAAGAACCTTGAATGTATTTCCTTCCTCATGTACTTTTATCTTTAACATTTTCATTACTTCATCTTCCTGTTCCCTTTTCTAAAGTTTTTTTTTATTTTGGAGTGAAATATTACTAAAATGGCTTTCTGTTTGCTTGACAAGGGGTACTTTCTTTTACAAAATTTTAGAAAGTGCTTCCTTTGGGGGCGGAGCCTGATGTCCAGCGGGATGGTCGCATAACGCTGAGGCTCCCGAGAGGCCTACTCAGAATCCTGAATTAACACCGGACATTCTTGAATTTCTGCTCTGATCTTACCGGGGCACATTGGTGAGATGGCGGGGACCAAACCTACGCGCCTGGAATTTGGTTCTCCAGCGGCTTCTCACGGCAAACGCTCCAAAACTGAACCCCCGTCCCCGCAGAAGGGGCTGGCTCTACGCGAGGGCCCCGAAATGCAGCAGGAGATCCTCGCAGAGATCAGAGGGGTTAAAGACCTCGTGCAGTCAAACGGGGAAGCACTCCGAGCGCTGCGGGAAGACCTTGGTGTGTTGCAAGGCAGGCTAGAGGGGCTCTCCTCGCGTCAGGACAAAATGGAGAGCATATTAGATTCCCATGTGGTCCGGCTGTCCAAACTCGACAAAGTTGAACGTCAGGTGCGGGCCTTGCAGAAAGAAGTGGAAGATGGCAATAATAGAGCGCGCCGCAACAACCTGCGACTAGTGGGCATACTGGAGGGAGCGGAATCGGGAGATATGAAGGAGTTTCTATATAAAATCCTCCCTTCTCTGCTCCAAATCACCTTTACCAAAGAATTGGAGATCGATCGCGCTCATCGTATACCCACAAACATAACGCTCAACAGGAAGACCCCGCGGCCTATCATCTTTCGACTTTTGAGATATCAACATGTGGAGCAAATTCTCAGCGCCTCTCGGGCAAAGGGCCATATGGAGTTTGAGAGCCACAAGATCTCCTTCTATCCTGACTTGGCTAAACCCACGGTTGATCGCCGAAAGCGCTTTCTGGAATTCCGGCCGAGGCTTCAACAATTACAAGCACGCTATGGCCTGATGTACCCGGCCAAGCTCCGAGTCACGCTACACAATCAGACAAGAACATTTGAGGACCCTGATCTACTAGCGGAGTTTTTGGATGCTAAAGAAGCCGACTTGATGCGCTGACTTCCAGAGTGTTCCTACCAGTGTTCTCCTATCCGCTGTACCCGCCATCTTGGATTTGCCACGGTCCAGCGAGGAGTCTGTCGAGGGCGGTTTGTTGCCTTCTTTTGATGATGTTTGTGACCCGACTCCATCTACCCAGAGTAGCTTCGCTGAATATCAGAGACTGTGTTAATTATGGACTCTGGTGTTTCTTCTCTTTTTTTCTTCATGTCTTCATCCTCCTCTCTAGGGCCTCCTCCCGCAGACATATGGTCGCCATATTCTTTGGGGGTTTTGCTTCTTCTCTAAGTTACTTTGGTACATGCTTTTCAATATGGGGTGTATTGGCCAGCATACTCGGTGATTATGTCATTGCTGTACAGATTCTGCTTATGTTGTATGTTTTCAAGCGCCCTTACCTAAAATGTCTATTACCGATTGATGGCACCATGTAAGATTTTATCATTGAACGTAAAAGGCATCAATAATCCGATAAAACGGAAGAAAATCCTGAGCTACCTAAGTCATGAAGCTGCGGACCTGATTTTCCTCCAAGAAACGCATTTAAATTCGAAGGAAACTCTTAAACTCAATGTTAAACCTTACATGGTGGCCGCCTATTCCCCAGCTGGTTCTAAGAAATGTGGGGTTGCCATACTGGTTAGGAAATCTCTGCATGCTACTATTATTGCGACTAGCTCAGATACAGCAGGCAGATGGTCCAGGGCTCACCTCAAGATAGGTAACCTTGAAGTTACATGTATATGCCTTTATGCTCCTAATGTAGATGACCCTGCCTTCTTTGCTACCATTGCTCAGGTTGCGCAGGCCTCTGCTAATACTTCATTGATAATTGGGGGGGATTTCAATTTAGTTCTTGATCCCCTGATTGATAAACAGCCGCCTAGGACGAGTGGTCCCCCCAAGAGTCACACTACGCTTACCTCTATGATCAAAGATCTTGCTTTAGTCGATCTATGGAGGTTACTACACCCCAATGAGCTTGACTTTACCTTCTTCTCTTCCCCTCATAAATCCCAGTCTCGCATAGATTTCTTTCTAATATCAAAACTGTTAGTTCCTCAGGTAGACACTGCAAAGATTCACTCCCAACATATCTCAGATCACGCTGCTATTTCTTTTCAATTGCACACCACTGCGCCCCAAGGGAATTCGGGGGCCTGGTTCTTTGATAGAGCCTTATTAACTCAACCAGAGTTCCAGTTAGAAATTCGTGCAGCCATACAGGACTACTTTCACTTTAATCTACCCCAGGACACTGCAAATTGGGCTTGGTGGGAAGGTTTTAAAGCGGCCATTCGTGCAACGATCACTAGTTATCAAATTCGCCTGCGGAAACAACGCAAACAGCAGCTCCTTATACTAGACCAACAAATCAAAGCAGGCGAACGAGTTCTAACTTCACGTACTGATCCATGCGTCTTAGTTCGCTTACAGCGTCTCCATTTTCAATATAATGCAATCCTCTCAACTGCAGCTTCTCAGAGTATTGCACTTCAGCAAGGGACATATTACCGTGAAAGCAACCGAGCCGGTCGACTTTTAGCCAACGCCTTGAAAGGTCAAAAAGAAGCCAAACGCGTAGCGGCCCTTCGCGCCCCACAGGGAGGGGGCATACTGACCACAGACTCTGATATCGTAGAACTTTTTCGGGATTTCTATACCCGTCTATATCAATCTGAATGTGAGTTCTCATCCGAGACCTTCGAGCGCTTGTTTTCTGGTATTCAGCGGCCGACCCTTTCTGAAGCTGATAGGGATGCGCTGGATGAACCCTTCTCTACTTCAGAGATCCATTCTGCCCTAAAACGAACAGCCTCGGGTCGAGCCGCTGGGCCTGATGGTCTCCCGACAGAATTCTACAGAACGTTCAGTGCAGATTTAGTTCCCTACTTAAAACTTTACTTTACTGCCCTTGCGGTAGATACATCCTCTTTGGGATCCTTTTCTGCAGCTAATGTGGTAGTTTTTGAGAAAGAAGGCAGAGACCCGCTGCTAACCGCCAACTACCGTCCAATCTCCCTACTTAATGCCGATTATAAGATCTTCGCAACGATCTTGGCCACCCGGCTATCTGACAGGATGGCCACCTTAGTCCATCCCGACCAATGTGGTTTTATACCCGGCCGCTCCACCGCTGACAATGCTCGGACCTTGTGCCATGTGCTATCCAGTGCTGCCAATTTAGACCACCCATGGGTGGGTCTTTCCCTAGATGCTGAAAAAGCCTTTGATCGCCTGGAATGGCCCTTCTTATTTGCAGTTCTCCGATGGTATGGCTTTGGGGAGGGCTTCCTCCGATACCTCCAAGTCATGTATTCTCAACCCGCTGCCAGTATTTGTGTAAATGCCATTAAGTCTCGGCCTTTTAATCTTCAAAGAGGCACGCGTCAAGGTTGCCCCCTATCACCAATGCTCTTTGATCTAGCTCTTGAACCCCTCGCCCTCCTTATTAGACAGTCCGCACGTATTCGAGGTGTCCCCTTCAGTCACAGAGAGATTAAACTCTCTGCATATGCAGATGACCTTATGCTCTTTGTATCCCTTGATTCGGTCCCGGCTGTCTTGGACCTGATTGATGGATACTCGCAATTATCGGGCTATAAAATAAACTGGACCAAATCCGTAGCATTCCCACTGAACCGCTGGGTACATGAGGCTGACATGCAGGCCTTTCCTTTCCTTTGGCAATCCCGCATGGTGAAATATCTTGGCGTCCACTACTGTTCTCCTTTAGAAGACACTATTAGTTTTAATGCCAAGGAGGTAGTCTCCAAAGTCCGTGAGCTCACAAATCGGTGGTCTCCCTTATCCCTTACATGGTGGGGCCGCCTAGAAACCGTCAAAATGATGATAGTTCCCAAAGTGAACTATATTTTAGAAATGCTGCCCTGCTTCCTCCCACTACACACCTACAAAGACATAGAGGGCCTTCTCGTCCGTTATCTCTGGCAGGGAAAACCACCAAGAGTAGCTAAACAAAAACTACAGTCTGCGAAGGAACTAGGGGGTACCCGCTTTCCTGATTTTCTTAGATATCATCAAGCCTTCCTACTTAAACAAGGTGCCCGATGGCTAGCTGCCTCAACAGACAACAGACCAGTTTGGCTTGACATTGAAGAGGAGCTAAGTAGCCCAATTCCGTTGATCCATCTCCCCGGCATGTCCCATCAAGTAGACACACGCCATCCCCCAATGATTGTCGATACTCTTGCGGCCTTTAACACTCTCATTCTGTCACTGGGTCCAAACGTATGTCCTCCGGACGGACTCCCGCTCTGGAATAACCCCAGAATTCAAGTCCTAAATAAAACGATTGCATGGAAACCCTGGTACTCTAGGGGGATCTGGACACCCCAACAACTCTTCTCTGCAGCTCGTTGGAAGACCTTTTCTGATTTACAAAAGGAATTTGCGTTACCAGCGAAACATTACTTTCAATTGATGCAGCTTCAACACTGCCTCAAAAGTGCTCAAATCCTGCCGCCCTCTGCCCCTACTGAGGACGGGCTATTAGAACTAATTCACTCTGTTAGTAGTACACATGGGGTAGCCTCTAACTTTTATAAATTACTATGTCAGGGTACCGATACTGCTACTTGTAGAGCTCAACAAGCCTGGGAACGCGAACTGCAAACCACTTTAACCCCTGTGCAATGGAGCGTTTTCTGGAGCAAAGTAGTGCGGGTTTCCCGATCTGCCTCTGTAACCCAAACTCTATTCTTTTTTGCACATAGATGCTTTTATACTCCAGAAAGAATAGCCAAATGGAACACAACTGCTAGGGACCAATGTTGGTCTTGCCATACTGCTGTGGGAACCCTTGCTCATGTTCTTTATGAATGTCCTCAACTGCAGGTTTACTGGGGGCGGGTCTGGGGTCGTATTCAATCTATCTTACACCTCCACGAGCCTCTTTCTTGGAAGATTGTGGGACTCCGCTCAGTGGCGGAGGTCCCCTCTCTTCCTAAGAAGGGTCGCTTTCTCCTTGATTTCATGCTGGGTATAGCCATATGTTTAATCACGAGGAATTGGAAGGATAGCTCTCGAATTACTGCCAATGAATGGTGGAACCTCGTCTGCTTATATAGTAAATATGAGCAGATATCTCGGAGAGCTATTCCCCATATCCAAACTCACTCTCGCTTGTCTAAATGGCAGATGCTCAATGATTATGTACACTCTGCTCATTGCTCCGGCATGTCTGTTTAATGTATACTCATCATGTTTCAGATCACCGTTAGGTCTTGTACCACAATAATGTCAGTACACGCCCGTTTTCGGGAATGATTAGTTTCTAGAGAAGAAGCAGGGGGGAGGGGGGTGGTAGGGGTTTACTTTGGTGTATGTATCACATTCTATGTATGTATTTGTCTTTTAGCTGTATGTCTTCCTTTCCTTTGTTGTTATAAAACGAAAATAAAGCATTAAAAAAAAAAAAAGAAAGTGCTTCCTTTTCGGGTAAATAATTTGCTGGAGTTCAACTTGCAATATCAAAATTTGTGTTGTGGGAAATAATGAAAATATCTACAGATTTTCAAAATGCATTCATATATTATTTGGAAGAACATACATGTAATGCAAATACTGATGAATTTTTTGTTAATCTTTGCTTTTATGTACTGTACTCACGTTCCTGACTGAATGCTTTCTACCAATATTTGTACATTCTGAATGATTAGAAGAGCAGACGTACATTCTTCAAAGAATTTCAAGAAAAAGCAACCAACATTGCTGAATATTTGGGCATTTTTCCATACTGGTATATATAAAATACAGACAAGGAAGCCCATGAAAGAATGCTGCTTTCCATTCACTTCTACCAAATTTAATTTCCAGTGAAAGGGGTTTCTGTAAAAATTATTTCCTTGAAATTTACATTGGGTACAAAGTTCTTATGTTGAGCGTTACACAAGGGGCTTGTTATGCCCTTTGCGATTCTCTTGAATACCGGTTGGAGCGGTGGCAATGTGAGTTGTCCTGCATTATTAACTGTTATTATGGCCCGATGAATAAGCATGTCCTTCTTAAAGGTGATCAATCTGGGATGCGCCCAGATCCTCTTCAAGGGAAGGGGTCTCTTTGCATTCCATCAAGCAGTCTCTACCTCTCCCACTTGTATCTATTTTGAGAACTAGCTCTCCTATTACAGTGCTTTCAGATTCTCCCAGTGTGTTCACTGCTTCTGGCCTCACACCTATTGTTTCCTCCTTAGTTTCTGATTCTTCAGTCTCTTTAGGTAATGTTTAGCAGGTGACGATAGAATTCTGGTTACAACTATTCCACAACTGTGTGACTTCTCTTGAGATGTTTTCAAAATTTAAAGATGAGGATGCCAATATGAGACTCTGGAGAAGAATTTCTCCATTGTGGACTCCCAGGTGGCCTCCCTACAACCAATGGTGCCTTTGGTATAAAAGACAATTTGAGTTTACATCACATTAAAAGCTTTATTCAGAGTAAAAATCTGAGATTTTAAAATTTCCCTTTTACCTGTATGCTATCTGCTGAGATCCCTTTAAGGAAGTACTTAAAAGAAGTTTTGTAATTATCTACCTTAGAAAGCATTTAGATCTCTAAATCCTATTATTTTATTTATTTAAATAGGCTTCTATACTGATTTTCTATGAGTCAAAGTACTGTACATTCAGGTACTACATATATTTTTGCTTTGTTCTCAAAGGCTCACAATCTACTTTTACACTACTTTTTTTGTACCTGAGGCAACAGAGGGTTAAATGGCTTGCCCAAGAACACAAGGAACACCTTTGTCAACACACTTCATGCTTGGTCCTGGAAAACACCCGTGCTTTCAGACAGGCGGTACTCCGTAATCTCTTTGAGGTTTAGGCAACTTCTACCCTCCGGCCCTTGTGTTGGGCTATTGTATGGGGGCATTCTCAGATGATATTCTTATCATGGATGCTGAGGCTCTTGAGAGGGAGCCAGTTTGGTTTCCCGGTAGCCTAGAGCTGGGGAGTCCCATATGTGAGGACTGACTTCCTGCTTGGTCCTGGAGAAAGAGTAGTTATTCACCTGTAACAGGTATTTTCCAGGAGCAGCAGGAATCAGTCCTCATGACCCTCCCTCCTCCCCTGGAGTTGCAGTCATATCATTCATTTTGATGGCACCCTTGGGCGGGAAGGGGACAAGGTGCAGGGCGATTATCTCAGCCGGCATGTGATAGATCCGGGGGAATGGGAGTTGAACGCAGCAGTTTTTCACGAATGTACGCAGCAATGGGGGCAGCCGGTAATGGACCTGATGGCCACCCTCGACAATGCCCAGGCCAGTCAGTTTTTCAGCAGGTGCAGAGAGCTTATGTCGGAAGGTCTCGATGGCTTGGCTCAGCCGTGACCGTCGGGAGTGTTGCTTTATGTCTTTCCCCCATGGCCAATGATCAACCTTCTCCAGCAGCTGAGGACTGAATTCTGAAGTTTTGCTGACATCCTATCTGGCTCCCCCTGGTGTCAGTCTACCACTGTCAAAGCAGTCTGTGAACATATCTTATTCCCTGATTCAAAACCATTGTAACCAACGCTAACAAATCAAAGCCAACATCCAGAGCCTACCTAAAATGTAGCCAGCTCCTCCTTTTTTTTTTTTTATATCCTTCAAGTTTACTCTATAGCTAACGCCCCGCTAGTACCAGGGAGCCCCATAGACCAAACCGCCCCAGACTTCCTGGGTGGAAGACCAATAAAAACTCTTCTGAGTCCCCCGCCCAGTAACGCCAACGTCCCTATGCCCCGTAAAACATGGACAGTGGATGTACTAGACTCTATCGCCAAAATTCGTTCAATCCGCAAATGATTTGGGTGGGTCCTGGACTGGCACAGAGAGATCTCAAGGAAATTCAATTAGCAGGTAAGGTCTAATTTCTTGTTCCTCTTCGTCTCTCCGGGCCAGTCCAGGAACATTAGGGAAGTACCAAAGCAGTACCTAACCCCGGGAGGGACCCGCTAGGCCCGCTATGATGGCCGAAGCCCCCACATTCGCGTCTCCTCTGGCTTGAATATCCAATTTATAATGCTTTGCAAAAGTGTGAAGAGATGACCAAATAGCCGCCCGGCATATATCCACCGGCGGAATCAAAGCAAACTCGGCCCAGGACGCCGCCTGGCTTCGAGTCGAATGAGCGCGGAGCCCCTCCAGGGGGCATTTTCCCGCTCGCTTGATACGCTGCTGATACGGCGTGTTTTACCCATCGAGCAATCGAGGCTTTGGAGGCTGCTTCACCCTTTCAAGATCACCCAAATAGTACAAACAACCTGTCTGTCCTTCGAAAAGGTTTCATTTTCCTGAGGCATCTCCGGAGCACTTTCCCTAAATCCAACTTATTCAGGGCACCATCTATGGGCTTTCCCCCCTGGCCACTAAAAGTCGGTAGAGAAATAGGCCGATTCACATGAAACCTCGACACTACCTTCAGGAGAAAGGAGGGAACTGGCCGCAACATTACTTTCTCCTCGGAAAACTGGATATACGGTTCTCTACACGAAAGCGCCTGGAGGTCCGAAATTCTCACCGAACACAATGCTACTAAGACAGCGGTCTTCCATGACAATTCTCTGAGTGATACTCTCCTTGCCGGTTCAAAGGGAGGTTCTGTCAACGCTTCCAGGACTAAGTTCAGATCCCAGGCCGGAACCACCGGTCTAACCGGAGGACGCATGTTCTTCACCACTCTCAAGAATCGTAGAATATCAGGATGCCCGGAAAGGAAAACCCCCCGTACCTTGTCCCGAAAACACGCTAGGGCCATCATTTGAACCTTGAGAATACTTAGGGCTAACCCCTTATCGAGACTCTCCTGCAGAAAAGACAACACCTCTGGTACTAAAGCGTTGCCTGGTCGAAGGCCACGCTCTTCGCGCCAGCGCTCAAAGATACGCCAAATACAAATATAAGCTATGGAAGTAGATTGCCTCCTGGCCTTCAACATTGTGGCTAACACCGATGTCGAGTAACATCTACGACTTAACCTTTCCCTTTCAAGAGCCAAGCCGTAAGCAAGAAGCGAGCCACGTTCGGCATGAGCAGTGGGCCCTGGTACAAGAGGTTCACCCGAGTGGGTAGCTTCTAGGGACTGTCCACTAGGAGACGCACTAGGTCTGCATACCATGCTCTCCTGGGCCAGTCTGTGGCAATGAGAATCACCTGACCCTCGTGACGCTCTATCCGCTGAATGACTCGCCCGATCATGGGCCATGTGGGAAAGACATAAAGCAACACTTCCGACGGCCACGGCTGAGCCAAGCCATTGATACCTTCCGACATACGCTCTCTGCGCCTGCTGAAAAACTGACTGGCCTTGGCATTGTTGAGGGTGGCCATCAGGTCCATCACCGGCTGCCCCCATCGGCGCGTAAATTCGTGAAAAACTGCTGCGTTCAACTCCCATTCCCCCGGATCTATCACATGCAAGCTGAGATAATCGGCCTGCATATTGTCCAGTCCTGCTACATGCTCTGCCGAAAGAGCTAACAGATGAGTCTCTGACAAGCTCATCAACCGCTGACTCTCTTCTAGCAAGGCTGCACTGCCTGTTCCCCCCTTGCCGATTGATATATGACACTGTTACCGCATTGTCGGAGAACACTCGTACCACATTTCCTTCTACGAGATGGAGAAACTCGTGAAGTGCAAGGTGCATCGCTCTCAGTTCCAGATGATTGATGGACCAACCCGTCACCTCTGGCGGCCAGCACTCCTGAGCCATGTGCGACCAACAATGCGCTCCCCAGCCAAAGAGGCTGGCATCTGTGGTGATGAGCACCCAATCCGGCTATTCTAATGGAACTCCCGCTTGAAGATGGGCAGGATCCAACCACCACTGCAAACTGTCAATGACTTTCTGTGAATATTCCAACTTTCAATCCAGGGGATGATCCTGAGGCGACCACCTTGTCAACAATGCCTGCTGCAGCGGACGCATGTGCGCCCTTGCCCAGGGTACCAGATCCAAGGCCGCTGCTATGGAACCCAACAGTTGTAAGTAGTGCCACACCGTTGGAGCTTTCAGGCGTAAAAATGCTGTTACTTGTCTCAAACTTTTTTGTACTCTGTCTTCCGGCAGAAAAACTGCTCCTATCGCCGTGTCGAACACCGCTCCCAGGTAAAGGAGATGCTGCACCGGCTGCAACTGACTCTTGGCCTGGTTCACCACCCAGCCAAGCTGCTCCAGGAGACTCACCACCCGCGCCATTTCCACAATTGACTCCGATATGGACGATGCTCGAATCAACCAATCGTCAAGGTACGGGTGCATCAGAATGCCCTCTTTTCTCAATGCTGCCGCCACCACTACCATCACTTTCGTGAACGTTTGCGACGCCGGAGCCAAACCAAACGGCAACACTTGGAACTGAAAATGACCCATGGGTACCACAAAACGCAAAAACATTTGATGCTCCAGCCTGACGGGTATGTGAAGGTAGGCCTCTGTCAGATCTATGGACGAGAGCACCTCTGCCGGCTGCACTGAACGAATAACTGACCGCAGTGTCTCCATTCAGAAGTGTGGAACTCTTAAACAGCAGTTCACATGTTTGAGATCCAAAATAGGTCGAAAAGACCCCTCTTTTTTTGGAACCACGAAATAAATCGAGTATCGACCTAACCCTAACTGGTCGTGAGGGACCGGAACCACCGCCTGAAGGCGCAGTAACTGCTGAAGCGTCATGGATACCGCTTTCTTCTTTTCCGCAGACCCACATGGAGACACCACGAAAGCCTCCGCTAACGGGCGAGCAAACTCGAGTGCGTAACCATCGCAAATAATTTCCAGTACCCACTGGTCTGTTGTTATGGTGGTCCAGACGGAGAGGAAGTTTTGTAGTCGTCCTCCCACAGGAATCTCCGTCTGGACCAACCTCCTTTCATTGGGGCTTTTTATTGGAGTTCTGCTGGGCCCCAAAATATCCCCTGCCAAACCCCCAAGCTCCCCAAAAGGACTGACCTCTGGAAATAAAGTGCCCTCTCTCATACGGGGCAAAGCGAGATCCTCTGAATCTGCAAAACCCTCGGGATTGTCCCCTGTGCAAACTGCTAGGTTTCTGACTTTTCGGGCGCTCCTCTGGAAGGCAACCCCCTTTGGAGTCTCTATCCTTTACAATCTTCTCCAGGGCTGCTCCAAAGAGCAGCATGCCCTTGTACGGAAGCTTACTAAGGCGCGCCTTGGATGATGAGTCCACCGCCCAATTTCTCAGCCAGAGAAATCTCCTGGCCACAATCACTGAGGCCATGGACTTAGCTGAAATCCTTACCAGATCATAGAAAGTATCTGCTAGATAAGCTGCTGCCAATTCCAGCTTTGCGCCTTCTGAGGCAGAGGCATCGGCATCATCCCCTTCGGAGTGAGTACCCCCTTGGATCCACCGAATGGAGGCCCTGGAGACATATGCTCCACAGTGTGCCGCTCCTAGTGACAGCGCGCTAGCATAAAATGTCTGCTTCAGTAGGGTTTCCAATTTCCTATTCTGCAAATCCTTAAGGGCCGCACTGCCCTCCACAGGAATTGTTGTTTTCTTCGTTATCGCTGATACCAAGGCATCCACCTTGGGCATCTTTAGTGAGTCCTGTTCCTCCTGCGGTAACGAGTACAATCGTCCGATCGTCCGTGCCCCCCGCAGGGTAGCCTCCGGACATTCCCATTCAGATTCCACCATCTGCTTGATGACCCTGTGAACTGGAAAACACCTTTGCTCCGCTTTAAATCCCTGGAGCAAAGGATCCTCCAAGGGCTCCTCCTGAGCCGTTGGCAGAACAATATTTAGGGCTGCTAACATCTGGGCAATAAGTGCCCCCAATTCTTTCTTTCTAAAAACCCTAAAAACATTAGGATCTTCGCCTGGCCCCAGCTCACCATCCTCCAGATCCGTGGCCCACTGATCCAGGCCTGAGTCTGAAAGAATTTCTCCCTCCTCAGCACCATGGAGTGCTGAGATGTGCTGACCGATGCTATCGGTGCTCGCCTCAGCCCCCAAGGCTGATTTGGAGGACCCCTCCCCTGGGTCCAAAGGGGAGACTTCTTTCCTCTGAGCCTCTGACGGAAGGGGGACAGAGCCCTTGCTCTGAACTTGCTGCCACTTCAAACAATAGGCTTTATGTAGTGCCAGTATAAAGTCTGCTGAAAAAAACAGACTCTAAGCCCCCCCTGCGCTGAGGACAATGGCTGTGAAGGAGTATCCTCCACCTGAGCAGGCTTTTTTTTTAAAGTAAAGTAACCCCAGTCTCGTCGTTGAAGTTCACTGCTAGGTCCCCCACCTCCAGACCACTGTTCTCTCAATTGAGAAATTAAAACAAAAAATCTGGTAAGGATATAACTGATTTAACAAATACACTGTGTTCACAGATTAATCAACTTTAATCTAAAGAATTCCTTTTCCCCAAGATTTACAAAATTTCCCAGAAGTAAATACTTATAATTGCAGTTCTCTCTCCAGAAGTAGCAGTCCCCTTTTGTAGTCTTTCAAGACTGAGAATCACAGAACTCTGGTTTAACTATTTATGCCTGTGCTTCTGAGGTAAGGTGTGACCAATTTCCTGGGTGATTAACACAGTCCTTGCTTGGATAGTGGGAGACTTTCTAAATGGTCCTTTGATCTGCCACCTGGCTTTAACACCTTTTAAAAAATTTCACAGGTCTCTTGCTCCCTATATAAAAGGCCCCTTTGTAAAGGTCTCTAGAAATCATTTATTGCTCAAAGAATACTGACCCTGTTTTGCCTTTTATGCTAAGTTATATTATGATTTGATTTACATTAAATCTCTTTGCTGTTACTAGGCCCTGATGGAGTATGAAATTTTAAATTGAAGCTCTCTGCTGGGTTCTGAATTTAACCAAAAAGCTCTCTTCTGTATTTTAAATTTAAACTGAAAGCTGCTGCTACTAGGCCCTGACTGAGTATTACATTTAAACTGGAAGCTCTCTGCTGAGTTCTAAATTTAACCAGAAAGCTATCTGCTGTGTTTTAAAATTTAAACTGAAAGCTCTTTACTGCTACTAGGCCCTGACTGATTTAACAAATACACTGGTTTCAAGATTAATCAGCTTTAATCTAAAGAATATCTTTTTTCCCCAAGATTTAGAAAAATTCCCAGAAGTAAATCTCTCTCCAGAAGTAGCAGTCCCCTTTTGTAGCCCTTCAAGACTATTAAATCTCAGCTCCCAAATTCAAGACTATTCTTAAAGCTAAGCTAGATCCCTCCTCATGTTATCTACACTTTCGTGGGAGTTTACTCTATTGCAGATTTTGGTATCATCCACAAAAAAGCAAACTTTACCCAACAGCCCTTCTGCTATATCACTAAAAAAGATGTTAAAAAGAATCGGACCAAGGACAGATCCCTGTGGCACACCAATGGTAACCATGATCATGTTTGATTTAATTAGTGGAGGAGGGATAGTAAAGAAATCCACAGTACTACCTTTTAACTTTCAAAAGGGAGACTATGATAAAATGAGGAATATAGTTAAGAAAAAACTAAAAGGAGCGGTTGCAAAGGTTAAAGACTTACAGCAAGCTTGGGTGTTGTTAAAAAATACTATCTTTGAAGCCCAGACCAGCTGTATTCCACGCATTAAGAAAAGTGGAAGAAAGTCCAAAAAACTGCCAGCATGGTTTAAAGGTGAGGTCAGAGAGGCTGTTGCTGCCAAAAAGGCATCCTTCAGGAAATGGAAAAAAGAGTCAAATGAAGAAAACTGGAAACAGCACAAGCACTGGCAAGTTAAATGCAAAGCATTGATAAGGCACGCAAAGCGAGAATTTGAGAAGGAACTTGCTACGGAAGCAAAAACACGAAATAAAAACTTTTTCAAGTACATTCGTAGCAAAAGGCCTGTGAGAGAGTCCGTTGGGCCATTAGATGATAGAGGGGTAAAAGGGGCAGTAAGAGGAGACAAGGCTATAGCAGAGAGACTGAATGAATTCTTTGCTTCGGTCTTTACTGAGGAAGATGTAGGGATGTTACCCAAGACTGAAGTGGTATTTAAAGGTGATACTGCAGAGGAATTGAGGGAAATATCGCTACACCGGGAAGATATATTACAACTATTTGATAAACTGAATAGTAGCAAATCACCTGGACCGGATGGTATACATCCAAGAGTGTTGAAAGAACTGAAATATGAGATTGCGGACCTGCTATTGGTAATCTGTGAACTTTCATTAAAATCATCTGTAATACTTGAAGATTGGAGGGTCGCCAATGTAACACCAATCTTTACAAAGGGTTCCAGAGGTGACCCGGGAAATTACAGACCGGTGAGTCTGACGTCGGTACCGGGGAAAATGGTAGAAACCATCATAAAGAACAAAATTACACAGCATGTAGATAGTCATGGCCTAATGGGAGACAGCCAACATGGCTTTAGACAAGGAAGATCTTGTCTTACTAATCTGATATGTTTTTTTGAAGGTGTGCATAAACAGGTAGACAAAGGTGAGACGGTTGATATAGTGTATCTGGACTTTCAGAAAGCTTTTGATAAGGTCCCTCATCAGAGACTTTTGGCGAAACTAAAAAGTCATGGGATAGGAGGCAGTGTACTATTGTGGATCGGGAACTGGTTAAAAGATAGAAAGCAGAGGGTAGGGCTAAATGGCCAATATTCCCAATGGAAAAAGGTGAATAGTGGAGTACCCCAGGGATCTGTACTGGGTCCGCTACTTTTTGACATATTCATAAATGACCTGGAAAAGGGAATAACGAGTGAGGTTATCAAATTTGCAGATGATACAAAACTGTTTAAAGTTGTTAATACCCAAGAGGATTGTGGAAAACTGCAGGAGGATCTGGATAAATTGGAAGACTGGGCATCCAAATGGCAGATGAAATTTAATGTGGACAAGTGCAAAGTTATGCACCTAGGAAAGAACAACCCACACTATAGTTACACAATGCAAGGTTCCACATTGGGAACCACCACCCAGGAAAAAGATTTAGGAGTCATCGTGGATAACATGTTAAAACCCTCTGCCCAATGTGCAGCGGCAGCCAAGAAGGCAAATAGAATGATAGGTATCATAAAGAAAGGGATGGAAAATAAAACAAAGGATATTATAATGCCTCTGTATCGTTCCATGGTACGACCGCACCTTGAATATTGTGTGCAGTCCTGGTCACCGTATCTTAAAAAGGACATAGCATTATTAGAAAAAGTACAGAGAAGAGCCACCAAAATGGTGAAGGGGATGGAAGGCTACTCCTATGAAGAGAGGCTACAAAGGTTGGGGCTCTTCAACCTGGAAAAGAGACGGCTGAGGGGAGATATGATAGAGGTCTATAAATTAATGAATGGAGTGGAGCATGTAAACGTGGATCAATTGTTTACGCTATCAGAATATAGAAAGACTAGGGGACATGCAATGAAGCTACAGGGTAAACTATTTAAGACAAATAAGAGAAAATATTTTTTCACTCAACGTGTAATCAAACTCTGGAATTTGTTACCGGAGGATGTGGTAAGGGCTGTTAGGGTAGCTGGGTTTTAAAAAGGTTTAGACAAGTTCCTGGAGGAAAGGTCCATAAACCACTATTAAAAAGGGACCCAGGATAATCAGTGCTTGACTCAGTACAAGCATTGTGGAACCTGTGTCTTTTGGGGAAACTGCTTGGTACGTATGACCTAGATTGGCCACTGTTGGAAACAGGATACTGGGCTTGATGGACCTCGGTCTGACTCAGTATGGCATATCTTATGTTCTTATGTTCTTATGTTCTCCTTCTCCTCAGAGTGAGCTCCATTTACCTGTACCCTTTGTCGCCTCCCACTCAACCAATTTCTAACCCAAGCATTAATTTTAGGGTCCATGCCTAAGGTGCTCAGTTTGTTTATAAATCGCCTGTGAGGAACGCTGTCAAAGGTTTTACTGAAATCTAAATACACCATATCTAGGGCTCTTTCTCGGTCCAACTCCCTGGTCACCCAGACAAAGATATCCATAAGATTTGTCTGACAAGACCTGCCTCTGGTGAATCCATGTTGCCTCAGATCTTGTAATCTGCTGGACTCCAAAAACCTCACTATTTTTTCTGTCAGCAGTGCTTCCAATAATTTACTCACCACCGAAGTTAAACTAACCGGCCTGTAGTTTTCAACTGTGTCCTTACTTCAGCTTTTGTGTAAAGGGAACACATGTGCCTCTCTCCAGTCCTTTGACACCACTCCTGACTCCAACAGGCATTGATAAGGTCAGTCAGTGGAGCTGCTAGAACGTTCCCAAGTTCCCTCAGTATTCTTGGGTGTATCCCATCCGGTCCCATCGCTTTGTCTACTTTAAGTTTAGCTAGTTTCTCACAAACACAGTCTTTTGAAAATTGTTCAAGATGCCCCTTGCTTCTGTTTCTGGGTGTTTTCTGATTACCCGCTCCTGGTTCTTCATCTATGAACATAAAGCAGAAATATTTGTTAAGCAATTCCGCTTTATTCTCATCAGCTTCTACATATTTCTCGCCTTCATCCTTGAGTCTGACAATACCACTTTTTCCCTTCCTCTTCTCACTAACATATCTGAAAAATGTATTATCCAGCCATTTTATAGTATTGGCTATTTCCTCCTCTTTTTGAATCTTTGCTTTCCTGACTACATTGCTAGCTTCTCTTAAGTTTTTTCTAAATATAGATGCCTGTCTTCCTCTCTCTGTGATCTCTTGTATTGCATGAAGTCCTCTCTCTTTTTCTTCACTTTTTCGTCTTCTTCTTTCAGAAACCATAACATTCACCTTTTCCTTTTACCTTTATTTACCATTTTAACAAAAAGGTTGGTTGCCCTTAAAATATCCCCTTTCAGTTTTGCCCACTGTTTTTCTACATCCCCCAACTGTCCCCATCCCGCTAATGACTCCCTGAAGTATTGGCCCATATTGGCAAAGTTAGTTTTCGTAAAGTTTAAGACCCTTGCTTATGAATGGATTTTAACAGCCTTAGTCCTAATACTGAACCACACCATCTGGTGATCACTGGATGCACAATGATCTCCCACTATAACATCAGAAACGCTTTCACCATAGGTAAGCACCAAGTTCAGTATGGCCTCTTCACGTGTGGGTTCTGTTACCAGTTGCCTGAATAGTTCTCCCTGTAGAGAATCCAGGATCTCCTTAGTTCTAGATGATACTGCAGCAGGAATGTGCCAGTCAACATCTGGCATATTGAAATCCCCTATCAGTAGCAATTCCCCATTCTTAGCAATGCTGCGTATGTCTTCAATTAACTCTCTGTCCACCTCTTCCTCCTGTGAGGGGGGTTTGTATATCACACCAATGCAAATAGATTTATTTTTCCCTCTTTTAGCTTAACCCACAGTGCCTCCTCTCTTCGTTTTAAACTATGTAGCTCCAAAGCTTTAATATTATTTTTTTACATATAGTACCACTCCTCCTCCCTTCTTCCTATCCTGTCCTTTCTGAATAAAGTATAGCCTGGTAAAGTTACATCCCAGTCATGATTTTCTGTGAACCATGTTTCTGTATCTTCCACTTAATCCAAGTCATCCTCACCCATTAAAGCTTCAACATCTGGGATCTTATTTCCCATGCTATGGGCATTTACATACACTGCTTTCCATGTGTTGCCTCTTTTACCCATTTCCATAAAGGTATTTAATGTTTCACTTACCTGAGGGCTTTATTCACCCACCCCAATGAATCTAGTTTAAAGCCCTCTTCAGTGGATTAGCCAGTCTTCTACTGAAGATACGTCAACCTTTCTTGGACAGATGGATGCCATCTCTGCTCTGCAACCCTTAAAAAAAACAGCATCCCATGGTCCAGGAAACCAAAACGCTGTCTGATACCATCCACACAGCCATGCATTCATCTCTAGGATGCAAGCTTCTCTGCCTTGGCCTTTGCCTCAACAGGGAGGATTGAAGAGAACACCACCTGTGCCCCTATCTGCTTCACGCTCTGTCCCAGAGCCATGAAGTCACTTTTTTTACGCTCAGAGGAATACCTGGCAGTATTATTTGTGCTGACATGGATTAGCAACATTGGGTAATAGTCAGTGGGCTTAATGAATCTCGGCAAACTTTTCATAACATCTCAGATTTTGGCACCTGGCAGACAGCATAACTCTCTGGACATCAAGTCTGGTCAGCAGATGGATGCCTCAGTATCACTCAAAAGAAAGTCACCAACCACCATTATCCTTTGCTTACTTGTGGTCACTGATTCTGCAAATTTGTGGTGCTTGAGCTCTGGTTCTTCCTTTTCCAGGGATGCTTTCATCTCCTCCACTTCCAGGGCTGCATAATGGTTCAAGTGCTGGAGAAGTTGGATTGGTGATTCTGCAGTGGTGACTTGTGTCCAACCTTTGTCATTCTGTAGGCTCCCTTCGTCTGTTCTGCTGGAGAGCTTGGATGTTGCAAGAAGCATCTCATCAATGTACTTCTCACTGTCTTGAATGGTCCTCAGCCTCGCCACCTCCTCTCTGAGTTCCTCCACTTGTTATCTGAGGGCTTCAGCATGCAGGAATCCTGCACATGGAACCAGTCCTTCCACTGGCATTGGGACCTCTTTCTGGACAGAGGCAGAAGCTGTAAAGGGGGCAACAGCTTTAGTGATACGATTTTTCCCAGCCATTGTTCAGTTGGTGGAGCTTAGGTATCTGTTAAAGCAAAAGAGAGAGAGAGAGAGATCTACCAAAGTACCTGTAAGTTTCCCAGTTGTCCTTTAAGAGAAAAAGCAATTAAATCTCTTTCAAGTGTCTTCAAAATGTGCTGTTCCAAGCCCCTTTGTGTAGTTAATTGGGGAGGTGCCCTATAAAGCAAGACTGCTCACCTAGGGGTGGTTGGGAGTTGGGGGGTAGGGAGGTAACTAACTCCTGATGAGGTATCAGTAGCTTCAAAGAGCTGAGAAAGTTACTAAAGCAGTTTTAAACCTACCCAACTAAAGAAAATATTTCCCCTTTTAAACCAAAAATAATGTAAGAGTAAATTAGACTTACCTGCTAATTGTTGTTCCTTGCGGAACTCTAGTCCAGTCCCGGAACCATAGAGTTGTGAACCTCCACCAGCAGCTTTGGAGACTGAACATCTTCATCTCTTTGATCATCCAGCTATATGCAGCCCCAAGGACCGCCCACACATCAGTACCTATTGACAAAGCATACTAAGCAGAGCAACAAATAAGTAGATATAACAACACAGTGGAAAAAAGGATCCTGACCCTAAAGTTCCCACTACTAGCAAAACCTATTTTTTTTCCAATTGCGTAAGAACAACCTCCCGCCTACGGGAAGGCGGACCAGAACGGCCGTGGCGACCCTTGTGCAAAACGCATGCAACAAGAGGCGCCACCGCTCACCCCCAAGATTTGACCCCGAAAGGAAACTAAGGCGTGCTGCAAGCAGAGGAGCTCTGACCGAAAGCATAGAAAACAAAAACCCTGGCAGACTCCTATAATGAATGTACCTTCTTGGCTGGCAGCGAGAACAGATAGACAGGAAGGGATCCGGGACTGGACTAGAGTTCCGCAAGGAACAACAATTAGCAGGTAAGTCTAATTTACTCTTCCTTAGCGTCCCTCTAGTCCAGTCCCGGAACCATAGAGGATGTAACAGAGCAGTAAATCTCAACGGGAGGGCCTCGCTAGTCCAGCCTGAAGCACCCGAGACCCAAACCGCGCATCCGACGCCGCCTGCACATCCAGACGATAGTGCTTAGCAAAGGTGTGCAAGGATGACCACGTCGCCGCCCGACAAATATCCACCGCCGGTACCAAGCTAACTTCTGCCCAAGACGCTGCCTGCGCCCTAGTCGAGTGAGCCCAAAGCCCGGCAGGAACCATTCTGCCGTGTAAAAGGTATGCCGACGAAATCGCCTCTTTCAACCAGTGGGAAATGGAAGACTTAGACGCCGCTTCCCCCATGCGCGGACCGCCAAATGCGACAAATAGGCGATCGGACTTACGGAAGGCCGCCGTTTCCCTCAAATACCGACGAAGAGCTCGACGGACATCCAACGCGTGCAAGGAGTTATCCGCGTGCTTGCCCCGTTCCTTGGCAAACACCGGGAGAGACACCACCTGATTCATGTGAAACGCCGAAACTACCTTAGGCAAAAACGCGGGAACCGGTCGCAATACCACCTTGTCGGCAGAGAAAGACAGATAGGGTTCCCTACACGAAAGAGCCTGCAACTCCGAGATCCTGCGAGCTGACGAGATCGCTACCAGAAACACCGTTTTCAGCGTCAAATCCTTCAACGAAGCTTGCGCCAAGGGTTCAAACGGCGAAGCCACCAGAGACCTCAACACCAAATTCAAGTCCCACGAGGGCACTAAAGCCCTGCACGGAGGACGCATAAGCAACACCGCTCGCAAGAAGCGCTTCACGTCCGCATGGGACCCCAATAACTGGCCCTGAACCTTGCCTTGAAAACACGCAAGAGCTGCAAGTTGTACCCTCAACGAATTGGCCGCCAGGCCCTTGTCCACCCCTGCTTGCAAGAAGGAGAGGATCTGAAGAATGGAAGTCCGCAAAGGCCGCAACTCGCGAGCCGCACACCAGCTCTCAAAAATACGCCAGACCCGGACATGCGCTAGCGACGTAGACTGACGCCGCGCCCGCAACAAGGTAGCAATGACCTCTGGAGAATAACCTTTGGCTCTCATTCGCGCCCTCTCAATAGCCATGCCGTAAGCGAGAATCGAGCCCCCTGAGGCATCTGCAGCGGCCCCTGCCGAAGGAGATCCGGCCGAGGAGGAAGGAGCCACGGATCGGCCACACTCAACCGCACCAGATTCGCATACCAAGGCCGACGAGGCCAGCCCGGGGCAATCCGAACCACGGGATCCGGATGCCGCTCAATCCGCTGTACCAGGCGACCCAGCAGAGCCCACGGAGGAAAGACATAGAGCAGGCCGTACCTTGGCCATCTTTGTGCCAATGCATCGAAGCCTTCCGACATGCGTTCCCGACGCCTGCTGAAGAACCTTTCGACCTGCGCGGACTCGAAGGTCGCCATGAGGTCCATTATCGGCAGACCCCAACGACGGACCAGCAACGCAAATACCTCGGGATGTAGAGACCACTCTCCAGGGTCTAGCCTGTGACGACTCAGAAAGTCCGCCTCCACATTGTGAACCCCCGCGATATGCTGGGCCGACAGACACTGAAGATGCCGCTCTGCCCAATCCAGAAGCAGATCCGCCTCCGCTTCCAACGCCGCGCTGCCTGTGCCTCCCTGGCGATTTATGTAGGCTACCGTGGAGGCATTGTCGGATAGCACCCTGACCGCCGCTCCCTGCAGCCAAGGCTGAAACGCTGTCAGAGCCAACCACACGGCCCTCATTTCCAGTCGGTTGATGGACCACCGGCTCTCCCGCGAGGACCACTGGCCCTGAGCAATCTGGCCCTCGCAATGAGCCCCCCAGCCGCTCAAACTGGCATCCGTCATCAGCAGACGCCAGACGGGAGACTCCAAGGGCATACCGTTCGCCAGAGAGCGCCGACGCAACCACCAGCGAAGGCTGCGCCTAACCTCCAAGGGGCAAACTAACTGACGAGCTAGCGAGTCGGACTGATGACACCATCGACGCAGCAGCGCTCGCTGCAGAGGCCGCATGTGCGCCCTTGCCCACAGAACTACCTCGATGGTCGACGCCATTGTGCCGAGAAGCTGAAGGTATTGCCAAGCCGAGAACGCCCGTCTCGCTAGAAACTGCTCCACCAGCCGCCTCAGGGCCCGCGCTCTGTGCACTGGGACAAAAACCTTCCCGTTGCCGGTCTCGAAACGCGCCCCCAAATACTCCAAGGTCTGCGAGGGAAGAAGGCTGCTCTTCGCCCGATTGACCACCCAGCCTAACGACTGCAAAACCTGTACGACCCGCGCCGTTGCCCGGAGACTCTCCTCCCTCGACTTCGCCTGGATCAACCAGCCGTCGAGATAGGGATGCACGAGGACACCCTCCTTCCGCAGGAACGCCGCTACCACCACCATGATCTTCGTGAAGACCCGTGGCGCCATCGCTAGGCCGAAGGGCATGGCTTGAAACTGAAAATGGCCCATCAGCAGCGCAAACCGCAGAAATCTTTGATGTTCCCGGTGAACGGGAATGTGCAAATAGGCCTCCGTAAGGTCTAGGGACATTAGGAATTCCCCCTCGTGGACCGCCGCTATGACCGAGCGCAGCGTTTCCATGCGAAAATGCGATACCCGGAGGCACCGATTCACTCTCTTTAAATCCAGGATTGGTCGAAAGGTGCCCTCCTTTTTCGGCACTACGAAGTAGATAGAGTATCGACCGGACCCTAACTGCCCCTCCGGCACGGGGGCGACCGCCCGGAGCCGAAGCAGCCGGGAAAGTGTATCGGATACGACTCGTCATTTCCAGGGAGCGCTGCACGGGGACATAATGAAGGAATCGAGCACAGGTCGATGCAGCTCGAGCGCATACCCCTCTCGTATCACTTCTAGCACCCACTGATCGGATGTGATAGCGGCCCAGGCAGGGTAGAAATCCCGCAGTCTGCCCCCTACGGGAATCACCGCCACCGGAGCCGGCCTCGCTTCATTGACTTTTTGGGGACTTGCGCCTGGAAGGAGCAAAAACCTCTACCTGCCCCCCGAAATCCGCGGAAACTCTGTCCGCGCCCCGGGTATCTGGAACGCTGGGACTGACCAAAGCGGGAGGCATGAAATCTCCGAAAGGACTGCTGAGACCCCCGGAAGGAGAAGGTCGGCTTACCCTGCTTGGGTTTATCCTCCGGAAGCCGACCCCCCTTAGAATCCCCGAGATCCTTTACCAACCTATCCAAGTCCTCCCCAAATAACTGCCTGCCCTTAAACGGCAGCTTACTAAGGCGAGCTTTAGAAGAACCATCAGCCGCCCAATTGCGTAACCAAAGAGAACGACGCGCCGCCACCACCGACGCCATGCCGTTATCTAACCCCCTAATGAGGTCATAGTGGATATCCGCCAAATAAGCGGTACCCGACTCCAATCTGGACCCCGCGGCCTCTTGTTGAAACTCCACGTGCCTCCACAGCATGTTGAAATGTGTGGAAACTGCTGTTTAGAGCTGTTTCCTCCAAAAAGAAACACTGAAGAGAAAAACAAAACGGCCGCTGGCACAGAAAAACTGTCAGCTATTCACTGAGCTGAGAAGGGAACTGTCAGTCATTCACTGTGCTGGCACAGAGAAACTTTCAAAATCAGGGTAAGGCAATTACAGTGACTGAAAGTAGGATAGGTAATGCCTCAGCCAGCCTTGTCCATTGGGCATTGTGGGGATTGAACCCCTGATCCCTGCACCATTGGTTAGTGTCTTAACCATTGTGCTGCGGTTCTGTTCCTGTGAAATTAGAGTGTGATCCCTCCGCAGCCATTCAGATCACAAAATAAATTGAATGCCAATCTGCTCACTGCTCCTCAGTGGGAACAGGGACCACCATTACGAATAGCAGGATTCTCTAGTGTGAAAGCCAATGCTGCCCATTGGCTCAAGTGCAACAGGGAGAAACTGTATACAAAAATCAGCAAACCAGTGGAAAAATGCCAATCTGCATCCTCTTTTCTCCACTTCAAGCATCTGTTAGCTGAAGCAATCCAAGTCCACTCCTTGTTGACACCAACAGGTATCCACCAATCTGCTCTAGTGAGGCAGTGACTCACAAATTCTCACTGGGGTCCCTTAGGCAACTGATCACTTAGGGTCCCACAAGTCTCATAACAGTTACATTGAAAATAGACACTGAATGACAAAAAGCATATCCTGGAAGACTTTCCCCTTCTCCAAGTAATATGTCCCTGTATCTCCCCCAGATCTTCTTCAAAAAGGAAGCTTCTCCCTAAAGCAGGGGATCTCAAAACAGTCTGAGACACACCTAGCCATTAAGGTTTTAGGGTAACCACAAAGACTATGCACACAGCCCCTTGCCAGCAAAGCAGGAACACCTTGCTGAAGCAAACAGAGCAAAAAAAAAATTGCTATTTTAAAAGTGCTCAAAAACACTCCAAATTGCAGGATTAGATAGAGCTAGAGTCAATTAGCTGATATCTGACCAAGAAATGCAAAAACGAAGCTCCTATCCCTAAAAAAAACACGAAGAAAAACAACTTTGAAAAAAATCCAAAATGGCCGCCGGACCCGATCCCGCCAAAAAAAGGACCAGAAAAATTACCCAAAAGGTCTAAAACACTCCCCAGAGCTGATTCCAGGCCAACCCAAGGCCTCCACCACTGCCTTTAGAAAGAAAAAGCTTCAAACTCTACTCACCCACACACAGGAGTGGAGGGGGGTCAAAACACTGAGAGTGCAGTCCAGCGTGCCTGTCACAAGCTCTGAGTAGCAGTTATCAGAGTCAATAACAGAGTAATAACCGCTCAGGGCAGCTCGGGGAACCCCTAAATCAGTCAGGGGACCCTCAGAGCCTACTGCTGTATTTAATTGCTGCCTGTAATTGTCTTCAACCTTCTCCTCACCCACCAAGGGGGTTCGGTAGAAAGGAGACCTGTGTCCTGTGCAGCTCCCCTGCTTGTTTGACCTATGGGGAGACAGAGAGAAAAAAACAGATTAGAGAAAGACAGAAGGGACACAGTCAAAGATTTCCTCCACAGCAGCAGCCCAGCACCTAAATCTAGAAAATAATAAAACACTAAAGCTCTGCTTATTTGTTCCTAAGGAGCCCAGTTCTGGGCTCTGACTTCCAAGCTGCTTGGAGACTGAGATACTGATGTGTGGGCGGTCCTTGGGGCTGCATATAGCTGGATGATCAAAGAGATGAAGATGTTCAGTCTCCAAAGCTGCTGGTGGAGGTTCACAACTCTATGGTTCCGGGACTGGACTAGAGTGACGCTAAGGAACTTTGTTTTTTTGTGTATAAAGTTTTTTATTGAAAGTCACATCAAATAAACAAACAAACATCGGATAACTCCCCCGTGCCCCATACATCAAACCACAGCAGAAACACTGATAATACTATTCAAGCACAATAAGGAATTGCAAACCCACATTGGTACTTCTAAAACATATTCCAAAGCTGTCCACCCAACCCAGAAGGGAAGAACACATAAGAGAGAAGAAGAAGAGTGGGAGAAGAGAGAAAGACTCCCCATCCCTACAGGACAATCTAGAAGTTCCTCCTAATCCCTAAGTACCAATGAAACTTCAGACTCAAGCCCACCATACAGGGAGAGAACTGATCAACAAGAAAGGCAGAGATCAAAAAGAAAGAAAGGCAGAGATCAAAAAGGTAGAAGCTACCCCCCAAAAAGAAAGACTTCCATTACTAACCCCCCTCCCCCCACCCTCCACCCCCCACCCCAACCCTTAACCAAGGAACCCAATCCCCCCTCCCCCCCCAGCCCTGCTATCCACCAGCACGTCAAAGTAGCACAGCATCCCAACCCACATCGCGCAGAGAAGGAAGAAGTAAGAAGTCAGAGGTGCAAAGGAAGAGGCACAAAGCACAGAGAGCGAAGTCACTCTGAGGCGCAACCCCAGCTGACCCACACTTTTTCTCCGAACCCGGGCGCTATAGCCCATGCTTGGGCCCCCTAAACCCGCAAACCAGCGTCTAGGACCTAGCCAAGGCCTTGACACCTATCCTGCTAACCTAACACACACCACCAATGATTTAGGAGCACCCACAGTAATCATTCCACATTAATCATCTCACAGGGGTAGGAATTTGCTCCAGAGTGCATTCAGCTGGTGCTGTTTGCCACGCAATTCGGACGTAAGCTTCTCCATACGATACATATCCCAGACCTTAATCAACCACTCCTCGTGCGTAGGAACAGCCTGTCGCTTCCAGAAACGACTAACCACCGAACGAGCGGCCAGTAACAAGCATTGCGTCAGCCGGATGTGCTCTCTGGACGTCAGTTCATTGCGAAAGTACCCCAAGAGACAGTGTTCCACATCACAGGGGAGGGGAATCTCTAGCTTCTGAGCAATCAGAGCACAGATCTGACTCCAAAAGAGCTGAATCGCTGGACAGCCCCACCACATATGGGCGAAGGTGCCTACCCCACCGCATAACCGCCAACATAAGGGATCAGTCATCCTCCCCCACCGGTGATCAGCTGGGACCACTGACATCCGCCACACAATTCGCAACTGGGTATTGACTAGCGAAAGAGAAATCGAACATGTGTGCGCGTAAAGAAAAACCTCCTCCCAGAAATTCTCCTCTGGGGGCTGGACGAGTTCCTCCCAGCTCAAGCACCTCCGGGGAACTGGAGTAATTTGGGCCACCGCAAACCCCAACGCCCGGTATAACTTAGCTAGCGTTCCTTTACCAACGCGATCCCGGAAAAGAAGTCTCTCCCAAGGCTCCGGGACTAATGCCGCTGCCCCTCGCAACTGTGGGTCCGAAAAACACGAACAGCATTGCAGAAATTGATATTCTGAAAGCGAGCAATGAAGCCGAGACTCCAACTCCTCCTTCGAGAACTTGGGAGAGAGTCCACGCAATGAATTGAGTTGCAGGGTACTCAGTGCACGCTGAAGGCTCGAAGACAAACTACGCACGAAGGCAAAAGTACCTAAGGAAGAGCAAGGGGACCACACCGAGGGCCGGGCCACTTTGGTGCAAACCTTGCGCCAGGCCGTCCAAACTGGGCCCAAGAAAGGATGCGCACGAATCAGCCCAAGTACTCGAGCATCTCCTACAAAAGGCAGCGAAATTAACGGAAGCGGAGCAACCTGCGAGGCCTCAAGACCCACCCACCCCGGAGCCTCCTCCAAACGCCATACGGGGATAGCCTTTAAACATGCACAGAGATAATAAAGCTCAAAATCCGGGAGACCTACCCCCCTGCCCATCTTAGGTCTCAGCATATTACCCCAGCTCAATCTTGGTCTCTTTCCCTGCCAAATGAATTGCATAAGTATCCGACGCAAATGCAGGAAGAAACCCCTAGGAACTGAGATCGGGAGCTGCTGAAACAGAAAGAGAATTTTTGGCAACAGCAACATCTTGATGGTATTCACCCTTCCAAGCCAGGAGACCGAGAGGCGCTGCCAAGCTGCCGTCTCCGCGGATAGTGCGGTAAGCAGCGGAGCGTAATTGCATGCAAAAAGCTCCTCCACTCGCTGATGAATCTGAATGCCTAGATATTTAAAGCCCTTTCCCAGAGAGAACACAGTGTCTCCCCTCAATTGACATACCCCCGCAGAGCTACACAGGGCATAAAAACCGACTTCGTAAAATTAACCGTATAACCTGACAATCTAAAAAAATCCGTTAGGATCGCAACCACCTCCGGTAGAGTGGAGGTTGGCTCCCGCAGAAAAATTAAAGTGTCGTCAGCATAGAGTGAAACCACGTGACACTGATCCGCCAAAGAAATCCCCAAGCGAGCTTCCCGCAACCGCAGTTGTACTGCCAGGGGCTCTAAGGCTAGTGCAAACAGGAGAGGCGAGAGAGAGGACACCCTTGCCTGGTCCCCCGTTCCAGGTCAAACGGCGCCGAAACAAAGCCATTTACTTGCACTTGACTAGAAGGAGCCGCGTATAAAGCCGAAATCCACGTGAGAAACGAGGGCCCAATCCCCATGTGCCGTAATACACCAAAAAGATACCTCCATTCCACCTTGTCAAAAGCTTTTTCGGCATCCAATGACAAAACTCCATAATTGCCTTCCAACCGCCGCACTCCGTGAAGGATGTTAATAAGTCGCCGAACGTTATCCGACCCCTGCCGCCCCGCAATAAACCCAGTCTGGTCGGGATGTACCAACGCAGATATCTTAGAATTAAGGCGTTCTGCGAGAATCTTCGTAAGTATTTTGTAATCGATATTCAACAGTGAGATAGGCCTATAATTACTAACCTGCGAGGCGTCTTTACCCTCCTTAGGGATTACGGTGATTAAAGCTAAGCGCTGGGATTCGGGAAGCACCCGACTCCGCAGTATATCATTGAAGACCCTGGTTAGAACTGGTGCCAAAGGATCTCCTAAAGCTTTGTAAAATTCAGCTGGTAGAAGGTCCGGACCTGCTGCTTTCGCCGACTTTAACTGCTGTATGGCCCTTCTCACCTCAGCCACCCCAATTTCCCTATCCAGGGCATTCTGATCCTCAGTCGACAGAGTGGGCAGGGGAAGACCTGACAGAAATTGATCGACCACAGATTCCTCCACTGATAACTGCGCTGAATACAACTCCTTATAAAATTGAGCAAACCGCTCCGCTATCTCACTGGACCTAAGCACCGGCCGGTGATTTTCATCCTTGATTGGCCCCACTCTGCGCCGCACCCGCTGCCTCTTTAATTGCCACAAGAGCAATTTGTGAGCTTTGTCACCATGCTCGAAAAAATGCCTCCGAGTCCTAAGCATAACCGTGGAGATGTCAGCAGTCTCTAGGGCCGTTAACTTACCACGCAACTCTGTCAATTGGTGAGAGATCCGGGGCCTATCCCCTCGCTTGTGCTGTCTTTCTAAGGTCTCAATTTGCACTCTGAGATCCGCCTTTGTTCGTTCCCTCTGATTTTTACAGGAAGCCGCCAAGGAAATGACCTGTCCCCGAACCACCGCCTTTCCAGCTTCCCAGAGTAAGGATGGCGAGATGCCATCTGTGTCATTGTGAGACAGGTACTCCGTCCAGCCCTTCTCTATCTGCCTTACAAAGCTCTCAGATTGCAGCATCTGCCGCGGAAAGGACCACACCCGCGGTGGCGATTCGGAACTAGCTGGCTCCCAGCTTAGAACAATGTAAAAATGATCCGATGGGCCTCGCGTGCCTATCTGCACCTGGTCAAGCTGTCCGGCGAGCGACTGAGAGGTAAGCCACATATCAATACGTGAGTACGTGTGATGAACTGTGGAGAAATAGGTGTAATCTCTCTCTCCCGGATGACGAGTGCGCCATACATCCTCCAGAGCCAGCGATGAAAGTACCCTGGAAAGTGCTCTAGACGCTCCAGATGGCTTGTACAGTCCAGAGGACCTATCAGCCACCCGAGAGAACACAATTGAAATCTCCTCCCATTATAATATTTCCCGTCACCTTAGCGGTTATGATATCTAGTAAACAGTCCAGTGACCGACCCACATCCGCCGGGGGAGCATACATATTTACCAAGGTGATGGCTGCCCCGTTAAGTATGCCGGAGACTATTAAAAAGCGTCCCAACGGGTCTTGAATTTGGGTAACCAGTTGAAACTGACAATTCTGAGCAAACAGAATCGCAACCCCCCGCCTGTGAGATGAAAAACCCGAGGTGTATACTGTAGGAAATTTTCGGGACAAAAGACATGCGTGAACTCCCGCGGCCAGATGAGTCTCTTGAAGAAAGACAACATCTGCATGTGCTCTAGTTAACTCTGCTAACACCCTGCGTCTTTTAATCGGGTGATGCAACCCTCGCACATTCCACGATAACAACTTAACCATCCTCTGAGAGATCACCTCTGAATTTCAAGCGTACGGTCTGCAGCGCCTCACTAGCTTGTAGAGATTCACAAGTGGCCTCCATCCCCCTCCTCCACCAAGGACCCATCTCCTGTGCTATCCAACAGACTCCCCAACCACCCCACGTAGTCCTTCCCCTCCATCTCCAAACTCCTCTTAGTGTCCACCATCTATCATACGCCAACTTGCCCCCCCTCGCCCTCCCCCCCTTCCCCCCCCCCCTCTTCTCCCCCCTCCCACCCTGCCCCCCAGCACCTCCCTCCCTTAACCCCATCCCATAATCCCAATATCCGCTACTCAGAGAAGGAACTCGGTTAAGACCCCGTCTTATCCTCCTCGTGTGGGCAGAACAACTACCCACCTGGTGGGGGCACTAAGAACTTAAGTTCTTTACCCCGGTGCACCCCACCCCCCTCCTCCCACTAGCCACCCCAAACACCCACACATGAACTCAACAAAAACATCGATCCACTACATGTCAGCAAACTGTAATACTGTACCCCCAGCAAACACGGAGGCCTCCTCCCCCCCTCCTCCATTTCAAAATAGAAGGGAGTGCGAACCCACAGACAGAGGACAGCAAAACAATCCAAAACCCACCCTGCCTAAAGAACAGCCCCGGCCTAACAACATGGGACCCTCAACACATTGCCTACCCCATACCCACCCAGCAGGAAATTAAACATAGCAACAACATGTCCACATAAGTGCAGTCTGTCGCTCAAGGAGGCGCAGCGGTGTCCATTCCAGCATTTCCACTCCCCTCAGCATCTGCCCCGGAAGAGCTACGAGATCTGGGTACTTTCCTCCTCTTAGAAACAGAAACCTCCCAGTCCCCATTCGGCTTGCGGTGCGAAGGAGCTCGGTCCCTGCCTTGCAGAGAGTCCAAAAAACGAAGACACTCTGCAAGTCCCGAAATCCTCTTCTGGGTGCCTTCCCACTCAAAACACAAAGAGAAGGGGAAGCCCCAACGATACTGGATAGAGCGCTTCTGTAGCTCTAGCGTTAAAGGGCGAAAGCTTTTTTTCTCCGCTCTAGAGTCCGCTGGGCAATGTCCTGAAAAATCTGCACCTCATACCCTTTGAAGACAAAGGACCGTTGCCCCCGCGTACTGCGGAGGAGGGTCATCTTATCCTCAAAGAAGGAGAAGCAGGCCACTATAGGGCGCGGACGTGTATTATTTGCTTTCCTGGGCCCCAAGGTACGGTGTGCCCTCTCCAACTTCACAGGGCGCTCTGCGGCGGGGACACAAAACGCAAAAATCTCCCGCACGATGTCTGGCGAATTGTCCTTTTCTCCCGAGCCTTCCGGGACTCCGAGAATACGCACATTGCAGCGACGCTGACGGTTCTCGAAATCTTCCTGTCGATCCAGCATCTCGCTAGACATTTGATCTAGCTTCCGTAGTTTGGACTGCACTTCTATCGTAGAGTCTATTTGCTCTCCAATCTGGAGCTCAGCATGCGAAATTCGGTCCTCAAGAACTTTAATATCCGCACGCACACCAGCAATCACTTTGGAGAAATCGGTGCGGAAGAGTTTAAGCTCTTGCAAAATCTCTGCCAGGTCCTGCTTCTTTGCCAGGGTGGAGATCACCGCCTCGTCAATTACTCTGGGTGTCCCTTGATGGTCCGCATCAGGCGTGATTTTCGGAGGATCCTCTCCTGATCTGGAATATTTGGACAAAGCGGAGGCATAATTCTTAACTTTAGCCATCCTTGTAAATCATAAAAGACAAATGTTACACAGAGTCCCACCTCCCACTTGCTAGATTCTCAGTATGACCATGCAAGCTCAGAGGAATCAGATTAGGGGGCCTTTCTCATCTAATCCAGCTGAGACTCTCCTAATGTGCGCTGCATCCCCGGAAACTACAGCTGCTCAAGGGTAGAAACTGCTGTACAGAGCATTAACTTTGATTTAGAGTCTCTGCAGCGCTCCTCACGGCCAGCAGGTGGAGCTCCTAGCTCAATTATCTTAGTGTGAATAGCAGTAACACTTCTTTTAGAGTCCCTGTAGCGCTTCTCATGGCCAGCAGGTAGAGCTCCAGGCTTAATTATCTGAGTATGCTGCATCGAGGAAAGATGATCAGAACCGTGGATTCAGCCCTGCAAGCTGCCGATTCTCCTGACAGACTCAGAGCACACAACAGCATGTCTCAGGAGACTTCACTACCCCATAACTTCTGCTGGTGCCAGCAAAAAAAAAAACTTCTTCTTTCCAGCTGTGCCCGGCTCCAGGCTCATCAAAACTCTATGGGCCTTTAAGGGGGCGTGTCATGCGTTCCAATGACGTTCCCCTGCTTCAGCAGCCATTTTGAAATCAGCACTTTTGCGTTCCAGTGACAAGGCGTGCCCAGGGCTGCGTTTCACCCTGCCTTTCCCGCCACAGCATCAGCACAGACCTGCGTTCCAGTAAGTAACTGTTTGTTCCAAGATGGCTGTGTCCCACCGCATGGCACTCAAAGCTTCCCCGTTGGACCTCACACTGCACACATAGCACTTTCTCCGATGGGATGGCTGCACCAAAGCTTGTCTGCGGTGCCGATTAGCGCTCCTAGAATCCCCGCAGCAAGTAATCTGCCGGCCGCCTTCTGTGCTATTAGTTTTAGGTTAGATAGTTTTATTGTATATACTTGCTGTGTCTTCGGCTCCTATTACCAGCCCGGTCGCAGCTGGCTCTCAGGAAACAGATGAGATGGAGGGAATCTCCTGCCCTGTCACGCATTAGCCCCGCGCTGCATAATCTTATTGCAGGGTGTCAGCCACCTCCTGCGCACAGCAGTCCAGACCCTCTCACTTCACCGTGCCGGTTCAAACTAATCCTTCACATTCCACCTCGCTGGGCTTCCTCAAATGGCACCGATCACATTTTTAGCCTCTGTGGATCAGCAGCTAGAGAGTGGTGTGGTTTCTGGCATACAGCATCAGGAGCAGACTCAGGTAGCCATTCGATAGGGGGGTGAGGCTGCGGAGAAGTTCTAATGTGTGGCCATGTTTGTCGGGCTCACCAGCGCCCCCCTAAGGAACTTTGTTTTAAAAATGTACCAAACCCCTTTTAAGAGCTTTCGGGCAGAGAGCTAGTAATTTCAAAAGCCACAAACTCTTACATAAGAGGATAAGCACATAAGATATGCCATACTGGGTCAGACCAAGCTCCATCAAGCCCAGTATCCTGTTTCCAACAGTGGCCAATCTAGCAGTTTCCCCAAGACACAGGTTTCACAATGCTTGTATTGGGTCAAGCAGTGATATCCTGGGTCCCTTTTTAATAATGGTTTATGGACCTTTCCTCCAGGAACTTCTCTAAAACCTTTTTAAAGCCAGCTAAACTAACAGCCCTTACTACATCCTCCGGTAACAAATTCCAGAGTTTGATTACACGTTGAGTGAAAAAAAATATTTTCCCTTATTAGTCTTCAATAGTTTACCCTGTAGTTTCATTGCATGTCCCCTAGTCTTTCTATAGTCTGATAACGTAAACAACCGATCTACGTTTACCCGTTTCACTCTGTTCATTAATTTATAGACCTCTATCATATCTCCCCTCAGCTGTCTCTTTTCCAGGTTAAAAAGCCCTAGCCTTTTTAGCCTTTCTTCATAGGGGTATCCTTCCATCCCCTTTACCATTTTGGTGGTTCTTCTCTGAACCTTTTCTAATAACGCTATATCGTTTTTAAGATACGGCGACCAGAATTGCACACAATATTCAAGGTGCGATCGCACCATGGAACGATACAGAGGCATTATAATATCGTTTGTTTTATTTTCCATTCCTTTCTTTATGATACCTAGCATTCTATTTGCTCTCTTGGCTGCCGCTGCACACTGGGCGGAGGTTTTAACATGTTATCCACATTGACGCCTAAATCTTTTTCCTGGGTGGTGGTTCCTAATGTGGGACCTTGCATCGTGTAACCATAGTTTGGGTTGTTCTTCCCTAGGTGCATAACTTTGCACTTGTCCACATTAAATTTCATCTGCCATTTTGATGCCCAGTCTTCCAATTTATCAAGATCCTCTTGCAATTTTCCACAATCCTCATGGGTTTTAACAACTTTAAATAGTTTTGTGTCATCTGCAAATTTGATAACCTCACTCGTTATTCCCTTTTCCAGGTCATTTATGAATATGTCAAAAAGCAGAGGACCCAGCACAGATCCCTGGGGTACACCACTATTCACCTTTTTTCCATTGGGAAAATTGTCCATTTAGCCCTACCCTCTGCTTTCTATCTTTTAACCAGTTCCTGATCCACAATAATACACTGCCTCCTATCCCATGACTCTTTAGTTTTGCCAAAAGTCTCTGATGAGGAACCTTGTCAAAGGCTTTCTGAAAGTCCAAATACACTATATCAACCAACTCACCTTTGTCTACCTGTTTATTCACACCTTCAAAAAAACATAACAGACTAGTAACACAAGATCTTCCTTCTCTAAAGCCATGTTGGCTGTCTTTGCTTGAAATGTATAGCCCCTGTTAGGAATGCCTCAACAGTGCCATTTATGTAGGCCTCAGATGCTCTGTTCTTTCACAGGCTAATCAGGTCCACTTACTCCTGATGAGGTGTCAGTAGATTCAAAGAGCTGAGAACATAGGCGGCTCTATAATGAGGCCCAGTGAGGCGGTGGTCTCAGGCGGCCGCTTTTTGGGCTTTTTGGGGGCGGAAAAATTGCCCCCCAAAAGACCGCCATCACCGCCTCACTCAGCCTTCAAAATAAAAAACAACACTCCAGGCGCGGCAAAATAAGCCGCTGCTGGCCTGCTGCTGCCGCTGCAGCGGCGGCAGAATGAGGAGCCCTGTGGCCGCCCGCCTGCCCCCCCCCCCCCCCCGGAGAGCCTCCTGGTTTCCCCGGCTCAGCTTTGCAGAGCCACAGCGAAGGGACAGTGTTTCCCTTAACTGCGGCTCTCTTAAAGCTGAGCCCAAGGCACTGATGGGAAACAGGAAATATGGTTTCCCATCAGCACCTCGGGCTCAGCTTTAACAGAGCCGTGCGAAAAGGAAATGCTGTCCCTTCGCCGCGGCTCTGCAAAGCTGAGCCGGGGAAACAAGAAGGCTCTCCTGGGGGGCGGGCGGGCGGCCGGCCGTGGGGCTCCTCATTCTGCCGCCGCCGCCGCTGCTGGAGCAGCAGCAGCAGGCTAGCAGCTGCTTCTTTCGCTGGGCCCAGAGTGGTTTTTTTGTTCAATTTCCCTGGGTTGGGGGGGAGGGGTCTAGGACTGGAACTGGGCTGATGGGGGGGTTTAGAACTGGAAATGGGCTGATTGGGGGTAGGTCTGGTAATGGGCTATGGGGAGGTGGTTAGAATTGGAAATGGGCTGATGGGGGGTTAGTACTGGAAATGGGCTGATCAGGAGGGGAGCTAGGACTGGTAATGTGCTATGGGGGTGAGAACTGGAAATGGGCTGATGGGGGGGTTAGGAGTGGAAATCAACTGATGGGGGTTTAGAACTGGAAATGGACTGATCAGGAGGGGGCTAGGACTGGTAATGGGCTATCGGGGGGGGGGGGGTAGAACTGGAAATGGGCTGATGGGGTGTTAGGACTTGAAATGGGCTGATTGGGAGAGGAGCTAGGACTGGTAATGGGCTATGGGGGGGTTAGAACTGGAAATGGGCTGATGGGGGGGTTAGGACTAGAAATGGGCTGATCGGAGGGGGCTAGGACTGGTAATGGGCTATTGGGAAAGGGCTAGGACTGGAAATGGACTGATGGGGATTTAGACCTGGAAATGGGCTGATGGGGGGGGGGGGGTTAGGACTGGTAATGGGCTATGGGGGGAGACTAGGACAGGAAATGGGATGATTGGGGTGCTAGGACTGAAAATGGACTTATTGGAGGGTTACGACTGGTAATGGGCTGATTGGGGGTCTAGGACTGGGGTGGGCTGATAAAGGGGATAGGACTAGAAATGGGCTGGGACAGGAAATGGGCTAATGGGGGAGGGGAGGAGAGTGCTGCCGGCCCTGGAAGAAAACTAGGGGCTAGGGCTACAAATGGGCTGATGCGGGGGATGGTAGAATAGGACTGGAAGGGAGCGGATACTGAGAGGGTCTGCCAGGGGAAGGATGGGGCAGGAAGGGAAGGAGGGGGCTGGAAAGGAGCTGACACCTGTAATGTACCGAAGGGGGACTGGAAGGGAGCTGACACTTGGGGATGGGAGTGGTAGGTAGCTGAGTAATAGGGAGGAGGCTAGAAGGGAGCTGACATGTGAATGGCACTGGAAGGGAGATGGACAGAGGGTAGGGTAGCTGGAAAGGAGCTCACTGAGAGTGAACCTGAGCTGATACCTGGGATGGTATTTGGACTAGAAGGTGCTGGATAGTGGGAAAGGAGGGGGACTGGAAGGGAATGGACACAAGTGGCAGTCATGGGAATACAAGGTGGTTGACATTGGAAGGTACTGGGAGGGGAGGACTGAAAAGGGGACTGATACTGGGGAGGGTTACTGGAACTGGAAATGGGCTGATGGAAGGAAGTGAAGAAAACAAAAGAAGAGATAAGAAATGGCAGATGGACCATGGACCATAGACCACAGAAAGAGAGCTAAGAGAAGACAGGAAAGCAGAAGCCTCAGATCGGGACCAGCATGATCAGAGAATAAAATGGTCAGACAACAAAGGTAGAAAAAATAATTTTATTTAATTTTGGTGATTGGACTTTGTGCTATTTTTATATTTTACACAATATTGGGTAACTGCATCTCTTATTTATCTGATGTTGCACTGCACGTGGACTCTGGCTTCTTGGGGTTTCAGTTTAAATTTTGTCTAAATATTTTTATTTTAGATTGTGGTTACTTATTCTGTACTTGGTAAGGGTTGATGTTGTGCGTGTGTGACTGAGGTCAGGTGTTCTGTTAACATGGAGTTTGTATATAAAGATCTATACTATACTGTAGTAATTTGACTTGTTCAGCTTTTCAAATAGGTGTATGGATGTTTCAGGGCCCACTGTAGTATTTACAATGACGCTTTTTTTGGATGGGCTCCTTATGTGACTTTTGGAAGTTTGTGCTGATATGGTATGGTATGGTAGGTTTGCTTTTTGTTGTAGGGTTTTTTATTAGTTCACAATATGCCTGGTACTGGAGAATAGTGATTGTTGTTGTTGTTAGTGAGATGATCAGAATCAGAATTTTTTTTTTTTGAAATATTGAGTTCTGTGGGTGAATGTCCTGGTTCTGCTCTGCACCTACTGTGGATACAAAATATATGTTGAAAAAGAAAAAGGGAGAACCATAACGCAGTTTATAACAAAATAAAAATGGGTTATAATTTAGTTTTATAAACTGTGCTATTGATTCTTGCTGTCTTTTAGTTCCTTGGTGTGCAAACAGGACTGTACCTAGCCCTGTGCAAGCAGTGCAGCCGCACAGGGCGCAAAGGCTTGGAGGGCACATTTTGGCTGTCTGCTGTTGCCCTGCTGCCGCTGGCAGGACAATAGCAGGCAGTTAAAATGTGCCCCAAAGCCTTTTTGCAGCACTTTAAGCAGGTCTGGTCCCTCCCTCCTCCGACACGATGTCAGAGCAGGGAGGGACAGATCTGCTTAGAGTGCCGGTGCCTTTCAGATTTGGTGCATGCCCCCTCCTCCTCCCCATACCTCCATCCAGCGCTGCCTGCTCTTTCCCTGCTGCCGGCGCCGCCGTGAAAAAAACAGAGGGCGGCAGCAGCAGGGAAAGAGCAGACAGCGCTGGATAGAGATATGGGGGGAGAGAGGGGGCGTGCATCCAAGATGCAAGTCACACAAGGCGCGATTGCAGTTCGATACGGCCCTGTGTGCAAACATCTTGCATTTCCTCCATATAATCTAATCGGCTTTTTGATTTGGTTCAGTCTCTGATTGGATTTCTGAAAAAGCCCCGCCCCCCTCTAAGGTGGTGGTGGGGGGAGTGCCATCTCATTCTTCGCCTCAGGCAGCAGACTGCCTTGAGCCGCCCCTGACTGAGAAGGATACTAAAGCGAAGTTTTAAACCTATCCCAGTGAAGAAAATATTTCCCTTTTTATTTTTTTTTTATTTTTGTGAATTTTATACACATCAAGCATAACACCAGGAAAACACCTTTTAGTAAATACATAATTAAAAGGAAGAATAATAAAAAGAAAAATTAAAGGTTTTTCTAATCCACATTAAGGGAGGACAATCACTTCTAACAAGCAGAAGCAAACAAAAACTTACAGGACAATCCAAAACTAAACCACTAAACAAAGACTCTACCTGTTAGTCAAAAGATTTTCCAAATGAAGAGGGTCAGTAAACACATACTTAACCTTATTCAAAGTGATTAAACATTTACAAGGAAATCACAAAAAGAAAGTCACTCCTGCATCTAAGACACGAGGTCTAAGCTGCAGGAAGGACTTCCTCCGCACCTGAGTTGACCTTGCCACATCTAGAAAAACAGAAACCTTATATCCAAAGTAAAGGAAATCTTTTTTCAAGAAATAAGCCCTCAAGATTTTAACCTTGTCAGCCACAGCAGATAAGGACACGAATAACGTTGCCTGAGCTGAGATTAGACGATTCCAAAAAAGCAGTAAGATCCAAATCAGATTGTGTCTCAACATGGCTGTCATCATCACGTTTCACTAATCGAGTAGGCAGATAATAATGATCAGAAACCCCAGTAGACTCAAAATCAGAAATTAATAAAATCTCTTTGAAATATTTCCTTAATAATATTAATGGAGACAGCAATCGCGTCTTAGGAAAATTAAATAACCTTAAATTCTTTGCCCGATGAGGGTTTTCTAGGTCTTCAATTTGTTTAAACAACACATAATTATTTTTCACTCCCACATGAGCCCCCCTCTCTTGCAATAAACCCAAAAGTTTATCCACATCATCCAATCTCTGGGAGAAAGCAGCAATCCTATTATCCACCTCACGGGACTTAGTAGCAACCTGTTGAAAAAACTTCACAGTTTGATCAATAAAACCAGATAACAAAGCATTGGTCTCAGAAACCACTTTCAAAATGTCAAATAAGGAAACATCAGCAGAAGAGGCTGAAGGAAATAAACCTAAGGCCTCAGGCTTACCCAACTGAATAGGAGTTAACAATATAGAGCCAACACTGAGGCTGTGGGGGGGGGGGGGGGTGCCTCAGAAACCGCATTCACTGATGCAGTTACTGGAGTTACTGGGCCCACCAAGGGGATTACCTCCTCCCCACCCACGCCACAGTTCAAAGGAGCAGGATTCAGAGGTGATATCCTATCGATGGAACTCAGGGAGACAACGGATAAAGACATGTTAACAAAGGTACACGTATCAAGCCGCCGAAATTTTGACCCAAGCTTCAGGTCTTCCAACACTCACACATGCTGGTCCATTGGACCGACATGACCCTTCGATATTGAAACTGCTGTCACAGAGTCTTTCTCCATTGCCTTACGCTTCCTCTTACCGTGCCCTCAGGAGGGAAAAATGCATCCAGGCCCCAAAATGGCACTGAAAGGACACCAAAGGGGCATTCCCCTTTGCTCACGTGCCCCTTTGGGCACACGACCACTACCCCAACAGACAGCGCCCACTTGCAGAGCAACATCCTCCAATATTTCCCCTTTTAAACTAAAACACCAAAAAGAATGCAACTTGTTTTAAAAATGTACCAAAACCCTTTTAAGAGCTCTCAGGCAAAGAGTTAGTAATTTAAAAATCCACAAACTCTTACCTTTGCTTGAAATGTATAGCCCCTGTTAGGAATGCCTCAACAGTGCAGGGCTCTGAAGCCTTTTATGCAGGCCTCAGCTGCTATCAGTTCTTTTTGCCATATGTGGTGGACTTGCTCCAAGATCTGGGCTTTGGTGTATGACCGGATTGTGCAGAATGTGGGGGTTTCTTTTCCTTTTAATCTTGAATCATGTGTTCTCGGTTACTTACCTCCAGACTCCCTATTGCTTGATCACCTGATTAATTATTTTCTTCTCGCTGCTCATTCGGCATTGGCAGGTTTTGGAAGAGGTCTTGATGAATGAATGGTGAAGCTCTGGGATATTTATAGGATGGAGGATATTCGTGGGAACCCAGAATGGGTGTGACATCTCCGGTCTACGTTTTTTCCCTTGATGGGTTGAACCTCTCTGTGGTGCTGGACTGGTAACTTCCCATGTCTGTGGTAGGCTCTCTCTTGTCATCTTTGTGATGGCTCTTTTATTCACCTTTGTCTTTGGGATACCTACCTTACTCACTTTTGTGTTCTATTGTCTATTTTTGCTACTCCCATGGGGGAGGGGGTGTCAGGAGGGATTAGGGGATGCTTGGATATTGGAGGGGGAGAAGGGACGAAAGTGGGTGAGGTGGGAGGACTTGGGGACAGGATGAGTGGTCAGAGTAGTGGAATGGGTACTCTGGGCCCTTTCATCTTTTTGGAGGGTAGTTTGCTTGTGGGAGTTCATACCAGTCCTATGATACCTGTCTTTTTAGCCTGCCCATACCTAGGGTATTCTCTTTGTCTAGCCAAGTGATTTGCATGTTTTCTCTCATTGATTGCCTCTGGGGTTTTTGTGCCCTTAGAGGTGTTGCTGGGGAGTGTTTGGGTTGCTACCGGCAACTATGTTGGAATTCACTGCTCACTAGTGCTCTGGATGAGGTGGCGCCTCTTCGTCCCGTTCTCAGGCAACATCCTGCCAAACACTCACAGTGGTACCATCCTTCACTACGCCTACAGCGGACTCAGCTCCGCCAGGTACAGCGTCGTTGGACTAGCCGCCCCTCTCCCGATTTGTTATTGCGTTTTCGTCAGTTGTCTACTGCATATCGCTTGGCAGTCCAGACTGCCAAACGTGCTTTTTATTCTACTCAGATCTCGGAAGCTGCACATTCCTCCAAACAGCTCTTTTCCATTCTTCGGAGGCTTTCCTCTACCAGTCCCCGCTGTGGCCCAGCATCCCGGTTGCCAGACCCTCAACTTCTGGCTACTTTCTTTTCAGATAAGATACATAAGCTGCGAGCCTCTTTTTCAACTCCCTCCCCACCCTCGCCTTTATCCCCTCTGCCCGATACCTCCTCTGGAGGGTCTCCCACTTTGTCCACTGATTTCCTGTTTCCTCCTTCTCCTTCTTCTCCTAACCAGGCCCTTGTTCATACCTGGTCCACTTTTCATCTGGTCACATCTGCGGAAGTACTGCAGATGTTGCTCAAATCTCGAAAAACGACTTGTGTGTTGGACCCTATTCCGTCTCTCTGGTTATCTGAATCTTCTCTGCAACTTGTTCCAATTCTTACCACTCTTATTAATTCTAGCCTATCCTCTGGCCTTTTCCCGTCTTTGTGGAAGTCTGCTGTTGTCCGTCCCCTTCTGAAACAGTCCTCCCTGGATCCTTCTGTTCTGTCTAACTGGCGGCCAGTCTCCAACCTCCCGTTCTTGGCAAAACCTTTGGAGCGCTTTGTTTTTGAGCAACTGAATTCACATGTTGAGGCTACACATACTCTTCACCCCCGCCAAGCAGGTTTTCGTCATGGGCACAGCACTGAAACTGTTCTTCTGGCACTTCTTAATGAAATTCACGTTGCTCACGATCGTGGTGATCTTACCCTTCTTATCTCTCTGGATCTTTCTGCGGCTTTCGACCTGATTGATCACCGGACACTTCTCTCTCATCTTTTCGACATTAGATTGCGGGGCTCTGTTCTACAATGGTTTCGTTCTTTCCTTACTGCTCGCTCGTTCACTGTACACTCGGGTAATCACTCCTCTTCCTCCCTCCCCCTTATCTGTGGTGTTCCGCAGGGATCTGTTCTTTCACCTTTATTATTTAATATTTTTCTTGCCCCTTTGCCTCTTGCAATTCAGCAGTTTCCGGTGTCTCCTTACATCTATGCGGATGATATTATTCTCCTCTACCATGTCTCTCCCCTCACTTTGGATATTACCCCACTAAATGATTGCCTGTCCCACATCGCATCTTGGCTCTCTCAAAATTTTCTTCACTTAAATCCCTTGAAATCCACGGCTATGTGGGTATCTCTTAGCAGTTCCTGTCCTACGGTCTCTCCTGTGATTGATTCAGTTTCTATTCCTCTTGGTTCTTCTTTCTGTTACTTGGGGGTTATTCTTGATTCTACTCTTTCTTTTCATGATCACATTTCTTCACTCACTCGGCAGTCCTTTGTGACCCTTCGGCAGATTCGGGCTACTCGTTCTCTCTTTTCCCCTGACTCTCTGGTTACTTTGGTTCTGGCTTTGGTGGTTAGTCGACTTGACTATTGTAATGTTTTCCTAGCCAACCTCCCTAAATATCAGCTTCAATGACTGCAATCCATTCAAAACACTGCAGCTCGCCTTATCACTTTTTCCCGGCCGTTTGATCATGTCACTCCCCTCTTTCTCTGTCTGCACTGGCTGCCACTTCGTTTTCGCTATCAATATAAGTTTCTGATTCTGATTCACCATTCTATCCATACTGGTCATCCTTTGTATCTTGCGGATCTGGTTTCTCTTCACACTCCTTTCCGTCAACTCCGGTCTATTCATGCCAATCGTTTATCGCTACCTTCTCCGTCACAAGCCCGTTTGGAGCAGACTCGACATTCCGCCTTTTTCTTTCTTGGTCCATTTCTCTGGAATTCTCTACCACCTTCCCTCAGATTAGAATCTTCTTATCCTCAATTCAAGTCATTACTCTAAACACATCTGTTCACATAGGCCTTTGACCTTCCTGCCAGTACCCCCCCTTGAACATAGAGTTGTTTCCCCATTTTGTGCTGTTTGTCTGTTGGTATCCTGTTTTCTTTTGTTTTTATATTTAGTTCTCCCTATTTTAATTTAATTGTTTAGTTATTTGGTTTTATTGATATGTGCTGTGAGCATTACTTTCCTTTCATTTTATGGCGTTCTTTTATTTATTTATTTATTTATTTAGCATACATTTGTATACCGCTACTTCCAGCGATCAGTAGTGGTTTGATTACAGACGGTAAATTGACAAATCATGACAGAAATTTTGAGGAAAATACACATTGATTAGAAAGGGAAAAGCACAGCAGTGATTTGCAGTGTGGACCTTTTATTGTACACCGCTCTATGCCTCGGCAGTTGCGGTTTATCAAATGTTTTAATAAAGATAAAAGATAAAGATATGTTTGTTATTTATCTACCATTTGTATTGAAGAAGTGCCGTTTCTTGTATTTTTCTTATCTAGTAACTCTGGAGTCATGAAAATGTTCATCTGTGTTTTGCTCTTGACCTGAAATAAAAATTGTTTACACAAAAAAAAAAAAAAAAAAATTAAACCAACACCCCTTTAAGAACTCTTAGGCAGAGAGCTTATATTTTAAAACCACACAGTATTGCCTTGCTTGCAATGGAGACTCTTTTAGAAATGGCAGTACTTGCAAGGCAATGTAGACCTTTATACAGCACTGAGCTGCCTAGTTCCTATGCAACCTAATTCAGACCACTAAGACCTGAAGAGGTCAGTGACTTCAAAGAACTTGCTTTGAACTAGAAGGCTAGGAAAAAAACAATGACATACCTAGCCAGCCAGGTTTTCAGGATAACTATGAGAGAGATCTGCATACAATGGAGGCAAATCTATCTCATGCATATTCACTGTGGTTATCCTGAAAACCTGACAGGCTAGATGTATCCCGAGGACTGGATTGAGAACCACAGGTTCAGAGAGTGGATACTAAAAAGTAAGTAGTCTTCATCATAAAGAATATGGAATCAGATCTAAATATGTAGGGCTCAATATTTCAAAACGGTTACACCATTAGCGCCACTGAATATCCCTGGATACTGCCTCTATATGCCCCGGTGCTACATGGTTAGCATAGAGGCATTTTGGAGGCATTCCAGGTGCGGTACCTTGGGATAACTGGTCAGTGGCGATATTCAGTAACTGCCTGGTTATCCCTCATTGGCAAAAGTTAGGCGCAGCAAAAGCTGTCCTAACTTTTGCCACAAGGTTAACCGAGCAGCCGCTGGATATCGCCGCTTCCCGGACAGCAGCTGAATATCACCACTGCCCAGTTAGCTTTTGGTTTATTTATAAATGGCGTTCTTTTCATATTTTCCGTAACATAATTGTATTGTAAACCGCTCTGATGCTTCTCGGCCTGAGCGGTATATCAAATGTATGAATAAACATAAACATAAACCCGGATTTTCAATGCTGATGGCTGGATATGGTTCTGGCATTGAATATCCAGGTTAACTCTTCAGCGGCAATGGCTAGGCACTGTACTCGCACTAGCTATCGCCGTTGAATATCGGGCCTGTATTCTTTTGTAAGAAAGGCAAGAGAGGGAGATATGAAACCTCCATAGCATAAATTCACAGGAGGTGGCCTCTTTCAATTCAAAGGAAACTCTGGAATGAGGGGTTACAAGATAAGAGTGAAAGGGGGTAGATTCAAGTAATCTAAGGAAATAGTTCTTCATAGAAAGGGTGGTAGATTCATGGAACAGCCTCTTAGTGGAGGTGGTGGAAATAAGGATGTTATCTGGATTCAAGAAAACAAGGAACAAGTACAGAGGATCCCTGGAGTGGATGAAGATGGGCAGGTTATATGGTTTTCACCTGCCATCATTTCTATGTTTCATTGTATATTCTTGCTATTAAGGTCATATCTAAATCTTAAAATCTACAATGCAATGTTCCAGTTATCCTTACTGTATTCATGCTTTAAAATTGTCAGTTTTATGTTTCTATGTAGCTCTGATAAGAATCTATGGTTTATTTAGATTAATAAAGGTCACAGGAGGAGCTTTAAAAATCCTAGAAATTAATTCTGAATGAAACATGAAATAATTATTTTGTTTGCTTTCACTTCAGTTGTTTTATTTGGACCATGGTGTGCTGTATCTACAGTTACAGAGCTGAGAACATGCTCTCATACACACTTCACCTTCAGAATCATAGCTCTGTCTATGGGGTTAAAGATTGGTTCTTATTAGGTTGCATTCAAATTTCCTGCCTTGATGGTAAGAACTGGGAAAATCACTGACTCCTCAGGATAGGAGTGTGATGGATCCAGTAGGATGGACAGGTTAGGAATGTGAAGCCTATCTTCCTCAGCATTTGCTTTGAGGGCTCATTGTCATGCCTCACATTGCCCTGAACAGGGTAGCCAAGAGTGTGCAGCTTCTGAGCCAGTATAGTCATCACCAGCTGACTGAATCCTTTCCCACGGTGCTGGGGTACGGTGAATGCATGCACCATGGTGGCAAACTGGTCCGTCATCACCCAAGACACCAGCTTCCCTTTGTCATCAAGGATGCAGCTACTGGGAAAGTGTTGGAGCAAGAAGGTGACGTACTGTTGGCTCTTCTCATTGCCTCCGTATACCCACGTGGAGTTCAGTTGTTCGGCATGGCACGCCTGGAGTTCAGACAGTTGTGGAGTCCAGTCAGTCCTGTAAGAAAAGATATCTCACTAGCAAAAACAGTCTGCATCCGAAAGCTGCCCAAAGACCAACTGTGTGGAACTGCTACTGTGATTATACTTTCCTTAATTAGAAGCAGAGATGCTTTCTACACTCTGTCCATGGGAATAGTTTATTAAGAAATCCTTGAAATTGATTAAGTCAAAAATATTCTCCATTCACAAACAGAACTGAATCAGGCACATAAGTAGGCTATGTCATCACACAGTGCCAGGATGCAGAAGCCTTCGTAGAGCTCAGATCTAGTGGAAAGTTCTGAGCAAATGCAATACTTCACCCTCAATTTTGTTTTTTTTTAGTTATGCCAAAAGAAAACAAAAAGTAGAATTTTAGAAAGGATGTGGAGAATTTAGACAATATTTTATAAAAGGTTCTGCCAAATGTAGAGCCTTTTCTAAAATATCTGCAGGACTGCACAGATATGCTTCTGTATGTACGGCAGGAACAGCAATTTTAGGAAGCTGCACGTGGAAAAAAAGACATGGAAACCCCCTTCCCCCCAACACACACACACACAGAAGTACCAACAGAGAGGGCGTATTTGTGAAGCACCTCAGTGGGTGCCTTTGTGGAAAATGGGGGAGGCTTCGGACAGCTTCAGGGGGGGAGAAGGAGGAGATTCAAAACATTCAGTCAGGCAGGGGATGTTTCTGGGATTGGGGATGTGGGTTGGGGAGAGGACCAGTACCGGCACAGACAGCTGTCACTGTTAGCAGGGTTCGATTCCGACTAGCACTCCTTGTACCTCCAAAAAAATCCAAGTTATCAATGTCCCTATTTAATGTGAATTACCAAGTTTGTTACAGTGTAAACTGTTTTGACTGAAATGATAAAGCGGCATAAAAAACCGGTTAAATAAATAAGGAATAAATGCCAATGTCTACATTTTTTCTTCAGACGTAGATTCTTTTTCTAAAATTCAGGTAATGCCTTTCTACCTGCACTGTATTGAAAAGCTTTATTATTTTATTTAGCCTACTTTCTTAAAAATATTTCACTCCAAAATAAAATGAAATGGGAAGATTAGTAATAAAGAATCTTTTCATTTACTGAAAGTATTTGAGAAAGGAAATCTATTTATCGTTACTTCAAGAGGAGATATATTCATTTTTACATTGTATCACAAGAACATTGATTCCTACTGTATTCATTTAATGGAACTGTCCATCTGATGAGGGACCTTGTCAAAGGCTTTCTAAAAGTCCAAATACACTATATCAACCAACTCACCTTTGTCTACCTGTTTATTCACACCTTCAAAAAAACATAACAGATTAGTAAGATCTTCCTTGTCTAAGCCATGTTGGCTGTCTCCCATTAAGCCATGACTATCTACATGTTTAACAATTTTGTTCTTTATGATGGTTTCTACCATTTCTCCCGGTGCTGACGTCAGGTTGTAGTTTCCCGGATCATCCCTGGAACCCTTTTTAAAAATTAGCGTTATGTTGGCCATCCTCCAATCTTCAGGTATTGCAGATGATTTTAATGTTAGTTCACAGATTACTAATAGCAGTTCTGAAATCTCATATTTCAGTTCTTTTAACACCCTTGGATGTATATCATCCGGTCCAGGTGATTTGTTACTCTTTCAGTTTATCAAATAGTTGTAATACATCTTCCCAATGTATTGATATTTCCTTCAATTCTTCCGCAACTTTAAATACCACTTCAGTCATGGGTAACATCCCTACATCTTCCTCAGTAAAGACTGAAGCAAAGAATTCATTCAGTCTCTCCGCTATCGCTTTGTCACCTCTTAGTTCCCCTTTAACACCTCTATCATCTAATGGACCAACTGACATGTTTTTTGCTACGAATGTACTTGAAAAAGTCTTTATTACACGTTTTTGCTTCCGCAGCAAGCTTCTTCTCAAATTCTCCCTTTGCCTGCCTTATCAATGCCTTGCATTTAACTTGCCAGTGCTTGTGCTGTTTCCAGTTTTCGTCGTTTGACTCTTTTTTCCATTTCTTGAAAGATGCTTTTTTGGCAACTACAGCCTTTCTGACCTCACCTTTAAACCATGCTCGCAGTTTTACGGACTTCCTTCCATTTTTCTTAAAGCGTGGAATACAGCTGGTCTGGGCTTCCAAGATAGTATTTTGAAACAACACCCAAGCTTGATGTAAGTCTTTAACCTTTGGAACTGCTCCTTCTAGATTTTTCTTAACTATTTTCCTCATTTTATCATAGTCTCCCTTTCGAAAGTTAGAAGGTAGTACTGTGAATTTCCTTACCATTCCTCCTCCACTAATTAAATCAAACGCGATCATGCTATGATCACTCTTGCCAAGTGGCCCCAACACCCTTATCTCTTGCACCAGATCTGGTGTTTCACTAAGGACTAGGTCCAATATGGCTTCCCCTCTGGTCAGTTCATGAACCAGCTACTCCAAGAAGCAGTCATTTATTTCATCTAGGAACTTTATCTCCCTAGCATGTCCTGCCGTGACACTGACCCAGTCGATACCGGGGTAATAGAAATCACCCATTATTACTGTGCTGTAACTTGTTTTAGCTTCCTTGATTTCTTTGAGCATTTCATCATCCATTTGTTCATTCTTGCCAGGCGGTTGATAGTACACCACCCAGCCATCGCCTTCCCCTTTTTACATGGAATTTCAATCCATAGAGATTGTACAGCAAATTTTGTTTCCTGCAAAACTTTAATCCTTTCTGACTCAATGCCCTCTCTAACATAGGACACAACCCCTCCACAAATTTGATCAGCTCTATCATTACGATATAGTTTGTACCCAGGTATCACAGTGTCCCACTGGTTGTCCTCCTTCCACCATGTCTCTGAGATTCCAAGCATATCTAACCTCTCATTTAGTGCTATATATTCTAACTCTGCCATCTTATTTTTTAGACTTCTAGCATTTGCATACAAGCATTTTAGAGACTGTATTTTATTCATATTAATTTGGCTATTAGTAGGCATGGGTAATTTGGAATTTTTAAGCTCTGTCTCCTCCATACTCAAGGGCATTTGGGTTACTTTACTCTTATTTTGGAACGTCTTTGCTAAAAGAGAGAAGAGCAAGGTTTCCAGAGTCCAATGGATTGCAAGATCTGAGGCAGCATGGGTTTACCAGAGGCAAGTTTTGTCAGAGAAATCGTATTGATTTCTTTGACTGGGTGACCAGGGACTTAGACCAAGGGAGAAGCCTAGATGTGGTGCACTTAGATTTTAGTAACATCTTTGACACTGTTCCATACAGGCAACTTATAAACAAAGTGAGCACCCTAGGGATGGACCCTAAAATGACTGACTGGGTTAGAAATTGGTTTAGTGGGAGGCAACAAAGGGTACAGGTAAATGGAACTCACTCTGAGGAGGAGGTTACCATTGGTGTGCCCCAGGGTTCTGTCCTTGGTCCGATTCTTTTTAACATCTTTGTTAGTGATTGTGTAGAAGGGCTGTGGGTAAGGTTTGCCTCTTTGTGGATGACTTCAAAATCTTCAATAGAGTAGACATCCAGGAAGTAATTCATAACATTAGGGGGGATCTAGCTAAGCTTGAAGAATGGTCTAGAATTTGGCAGCTCAAATTTAATGCTAAAAAATGCAGGGTCATGCATGCGGGATGCAAAAATCCAAAGGAGCAATACAGTGTAGGGATGAAGTACTTCTATCTACGAATGAAGAGTGGGACCTGGGCATGATAGTTTCTGATTTACCTAAAGTGGCTAAATGGGTAGAAAAGGCGATCGCAAAAGCCAGAAGGATGCTGGGTGAATAGGGAGAGGAATGGGCAGCATCAAGTGTACCTGGAAAGGTTTTTATTATGAGTGATTGCTTCCCCAGCAAGTTCTTGCCATTGTCTTTCTTGGCCTGTCTTATTAGTGCTTTGTGCCTAACTTGTCATGCTTACGCCTTTTCCTGAGTTCTTCATGATGATCCCTTCTCTTTTTTGTTGAAAGATGCTCTTTTGGCTATTCATCCCACCTTTTAACCAGGCTAGCAGATGTCTGGCCTTTCTTCCACCTTGTTTTAATACAGGGAATCAGGGCCAGCACAAAGAGTTCAGGTGCCCTAGACAAACCTCATTAATTGCTCCCCCTCTGCTTCCCCCTCCCCCAGCACCCATTCCAGAATGTGCAGCTGCGGCAATGGCCGCAAACAACCTTGCAGCAAACAGGATGTCAGCATGGAGCAATACAAAGGGGTGGAAACAAACAGCTCCATAGCATCGAAGTTTCAAGGTAAGCACCACGGACACCACTGCACTTTCCGAGAGGGGCAACCACGGTGGTAATGGGCACCTCTGGAGGACTGCTTCTCTAGGCAACTGCCTAGTTCACCTAATGGTAGCGCTGGCCCTGCATTGAATACATGTTTTAGGATTTAAAATAACATCTGTGCTTGATGTAAACTCTTAACCTTTGTAGGTGATGCTTTCAGATTTCTTCTAACCATTTTCCTCATTTTATTATAGCCTTTTGTTTGAAAGGTTAAATGCCAGCTAGTAGTTTCTTTTGTGTCCCCCCTGCAGTTATTAAATCAAATTTGATTATATTCTGATCAGTATCGCCAACTGGCCCTATCTCTGTTACCTTTTGCACAAACTCCTGAGGTCTAAAATAGTTCTCCCTCTCGTCTGTTCCTGAAGCAGCTGCTCCATGAAGGAGTTATTCATTTCATCTACAAAATTTATTTCCTTTGGCAAATACAGTATGCACTATATTCCATGCACATTAATAACTTTTCTTTTTAGTGGTTTGTCAGTGAAAGATGTTCTCTGGTTCTGAGATTCACAGACACAACTCTGATACTAGAAATGCTGTTTCAGAGCAGAAAACTCCCTGTATCTGAGATATGAGTTGAACATACCTTAACTTGACTTCAGGAATATTCATAGGATCCTCATGGATCACGGTCTGGAAATGAGTAAGTGTCACACGAACATCCTTTGGGTCAGCGATCTCCTTAGAGGTTTCATATAAACCATCCTGCTGCCCTGTATATACAGAAATAACCATGAAACATTACAACACTATACAGCAATATAGCAGAGCACCAATAGCACCACATACATCAAAGATGTGGAGGTTTAGCAAGTTCTCAACATTACCATAGAGCTGGAGCCCTTGGCTGGCACTTATGGCCCCTGTACTTTTTAACAGATCCCGGTAAGCTCTCAAATCCTTGTAGTAAACAGAGTAGGCACTGATGAAATAATTATTCACACTGTCCTAAAAGACACAAAGCATTTCCATATCGGTATGAGACACTGTAATAAGCTTGGGGCCACATATTGTCACTATCACTCTCACTGCAACTAGCATTTAACAAAAGCACCACCCACAGAAACTTGACATCAGCCCAATGGGATATAAACTACAGTAATTCATAGAATCCATATAGTAGATTAATAATGCATTGTGCAGGGTATAACAGGAATCAAAGTACTATAGGGGATTCTTTTTAAGACAACATTGATGCCTAGTATCCTTTGTACTGTACTAAAGCCTACTATGACTTTGCACTTGCCAAACAAAAGCATATTTGTCACTGAACTGCTAAGGTATCAGCTCACTTAGGAGTCAGGTTATTGAGTGTCATTCAGAATTCTATATTATCTTGCAAGTGCTGCCATTCCGAGAGGTTCTCTACTTCAGGCAAGCTAATTCTGTGACTCTTGCAATCTAACAGGCCGATGCAGAAAACTAGCATGGCCTTTAAGCACCGGCATGTTTAAGCACAATTTAAGCCCATTTAAGCTAACATCAAATGTAGAAAAGAGAAGGATGCATGTATAAATGGCGATGGAAAAACTAGTGCCCAAATATTTAAATGTATTCAAATTGCAAACAAATGAGCTGCTCATAATAATCTGGTATGCAAATGATTGCTGCACTCAATGCAGAGACAGATGTATAGGATTTTGCAACCAGCTTTAGTACCAATCTCTCTATTCCTGGGTCTGAAATGGCTTAAACCTCTAGCGCGTACCCCAACAGAATTTTGATGGCATCGGGGATGATCATGGCATCAGGAAAAGCCCCCGATGCCATCAAGATAATATTGGGAACTGGTGCCCTGTCACTCCCGGGTGGTCTAGAGGCCTGATTCTACTACCCACCATCCCACTTAAAAAAAATCTAACCTGGTGGTCTAGTTGCCCCAGAACCCCCTTCTGGTATCTTTCAAAGCAGGAGAACCACCTGCACGCTCCTGCTCTCGGTCCAACATCTTGGAAAATGGTGGCACCTGGCCCCACATGGTGCATCCTGGCAGTCTGACCTCGCCAGAAGCATCTCAGGATGCATCACATGGGACCAGGTGCCACCATTTTTCAAGATGGCGAACCGAGAGTAGGAGTGCATAGGCAGTGCTCCCACTTTGAAAGATACCGGGAGGGGGTTCTGGGGCTGCTAGACCATCAGGTTAGGTTTTTTTAAGTGGGGTGGGGTTCTGGGGCCACTAGACCACCAGGTTAGTTTTTTTTACATGGGATGGGGGATGGGTGGTTCTGAGGCCGCTAGACCACCAGGTTAATTTTTTTAAAGTAGGGTGCGGTTTTAGGTCCACTAGACCACCAGGTTAGTTTTTTTACATGGGATGGGAGATGGAAGGGGGGGTTCTGTGGACGCTAGACCACCAGGGAGTGACTTTCTGTCAGGGCACTGGCCTCTGACAGTATTTTGATGACATTGGGGGATTTTCCCGATGCTGCGATCTCCCCGATACCATCAAAATTCTGTCTGGTCTGATATGCAAATTAGCCATGCAGTGCCCATTTCTCTTGGAGAGAATGCCAAACCAGCGCCAATTTCTTGTGAGTATATGTTTGGCTTACTCTCCCAGTTTAACGCTGCCATTTTGCGCACAGTTTAACATGTGGCTCATTTGCATATGAGCCACTTTCTACACAGCTGCACTGAAGTTGCACGCTATCGGTGTACTGCAAACAGGTGTAAAAAGCTGATAACACGTGACTTCAACACCTGCATTCTGCATCGGCCTGTAAGTACCTAAAATCACAAGAGGCCACAGGGGAATTTGAACCCTGGCTTCCATGGTTCTAGCCCATGGCTCTAACCATTAAGCTACTGCTCCAGTCTCTGTCTAAAAGGAGGCTATTTTTATTTTCATTAGATAACATTTTATGCTGTTTAGGCTACTGATTTATTTTTTGTTGGTGTTTGCAGAAGGACATTTTTCTGTTTTTAGGCAGCAGACTTTCTGCTGCTATCGTATATTTATCTTTATTTTCTATTTAATATACCATTGTTCTTGAAAAATCAAAGTGGTTCAATAAAATCTTTTATTTATTTATTTAATATACTGATTTATCTATGTAATCAAGGCAGTTTACAAGGAACAGGTATTGAAATATTCAAACAGGAAGAGAACATCATCAAATAAAGAAAAGATGTAGAGATAGGAGAGGAGAAGAGATACACACTGAAGAAATCAATAGCATACAACAAAAACAAAAAATACCCCTCACTTGGTTTGCAGCTTGTCGTTCTGTGAGGGCTTGTGTGCATCAGTGATGCTGAGAGCTAAACTATCGGTCGTTTAGCTACTGGCAGGGTCTCCCAAGATGGACAGGTCTCAGCTGAGGTGCCAGACCAAGACAAACCACCCATCTGGGTAGCAGCAGAATGGGATAGTGTTGAAGGCAGAGGATCACATTTCTGTGACAACGGCAACAACACCAAACTTAAACTGCGCGGAAGAAAGGCCCGGCAATCTACTTCTGTATCTTGCCATGAAAACCCAATGGATAGTTACAACAAAACAAATTGTGCTATAGTGCTGGAAGATGAGATCCCCAGGTCGGAAGGCACTCAACTAGCTACTGGGGAAGAGCTGAAGACTCCTCAGAGTAAAGCCAGCATTTATGATGTGGTTGGATCAAAGCCCTCGGAAAATCTGACTGCTGATGTAGCTGCACATGAAATGAGAGTCAGAAGCTGTAAAGATGTCTTACACATTGGAACATGGAACGTACGAAACATGAACCAAGGGAAGTTGGAGGTGGTCAAGAATGAAATGGAACGTGTACAACTTGATCTGTTGGGGGTCAGCGAACTGAAATGGACTGGCATCGGGCACTTTGCATCAGATGATCACATGGTCTACTATGCTGGAAATGAAAGACAATGAAGAAATAGTGTTGCATTTATAATAAAGAAGAAACTTGCAAGAACTGTAATGAAATACAATGCAGTCAGCGAACGCTTAATCTCTATTCGCCTACGAGGAATGCCTATCAACACAACTATAATTCAAGTATATACCCCAACAACAGCTGCAGAAGAGAATGAAATTGAAGAGTTCTATGAACAAGTACAAGCTGAAATTGACAGAACATGCAAACAGGATATCCTGATAGTCATGGGTGACTGGAACGCAAAAGCTGGCAACAAAGAAGAAGGCAAAGTAGTTGGAAAATATGGACTTGGCAACAGAAATGAAGCTGGAGAAAGACTGATAGAATTCTGCAAGACCAACGATCTATTCATCTCAAACACCTTCTTCCATCAACACAAGCGGCGACTGTACACATGGACTTCACCCATTGGATTGTATAAAAATCAAATTGACGACTTCCGGTGACATGGTGGGCTAGGTAGGACGTCTTTTGCCTAGCTCCAGAGCTCGTGCCCTCCCCCCCGGCCTCCAATCTCGACAAACGCCGCTAAAACCAACCCAGAATACGGGGGGAGACTGTTCTCAGCCCAAAAACTTGACTCTTGGAGGTCCCGGGAAGTTCGCGAGGGCATGGCGGCAAAAACAACGCGCCGGGACCGCCCGCGACTCAGCGAGCACAAGATGGCTGACGGGGCTACTGAGGGGCCAGGGTCGCTGGCGGCGCCGATGGTAGCAGAGCTTACAAAGGCGGTGGTGGAGGCCCTGGAGGGGCGCCTGAGCGGCTTAGCCACACAAATAGCTGCAGTGGGCCAGGCTGTTACCGACTTCACTGCTCGCGTGGAGCAAGTGGAGCAGCGAGTGGGCACGCTTGAGGACTCATGTGCGCAGGATGCGGCCCGCATCAAACAGCTTGAGGAGGCTCTGGTGCGGCATGAGGAGAAGCTGGAGGATTTAGAAAATAGAAGCCGGCGCAATAACCTCCGCTTCATTGGAATTGCCGAAACGGTGAAGGAGAGTGACCTCCGGCAGTATTTGGAGACATGGCTGCCTGAAAACCTACCTCTGGAAACCGGGATGGGCGCCATAATTATAGAAAGGGCGCACAGGCTGGGGCCTTACAAAGCCGGTGACAATCGGCCCAGAGCAGTAATTGCACGCTTCCTAAATGCCTCGCAGAAGGAGGGAGTTTTGAGAGCGTGGAGGCAGCAGCGCCGGGCAGGGAGTGACACCTGTAGCCTACTGATTTTCCAGGACTACTCTGCTGGGGTCTCGCAGCGGAGACGGGCCTTCAAAGATGTCTGCGGACGGCTTATTGCACGTGGCCTGCGCTTTACCATGGGTTATCCAGCAACTCTTCGTGTGGAGTGTGAAGGGGGAAAGCGGACTTTCGTAACTCCGGAGGCAGCGATGACTTACTGTAATGGTCTGCCTTGAATGCCGAAGAGACTCAGGAGGCCCCGTATCAGCGACCTTTGGCAACACTTCGGACGGTACCCTGAGTGGCTCTTAGCCGCTGAGTTGGCTTTGTCTGGGAGAAGTCTGGAGATGGCTGTGGGACACACATAGTCTTGGGGATGCAGCTATTATGCTGCGTCTCCCCCCCCCCCCCCCGGTGTACTCCCCCTCCCCTCTTATTTCTCTCTCCTGTTATATAAATTGCCTCTGTTAGTTTTTATTTCTTTATTTCTTTTTCTTTTTTATTATATCCTCCCTTTTTTTCTCCATTTTCTTTTAGTACCCCCCCCCCCCCCCCGGTGTTTTTTCTTTCTTTTTTTGCTACTCTTCCCTTCTCTATCATAGGCCCAAATGGTTTGCTTAGCCTTGCTAATGCTGTGGCCCTTAGAGCCTTTGCTCTATTCGGGTAACATTGGGTCTGCAAAGTGATGTTGCCTTTTAGAGCTTTGTGACAGTCCATCATGGCTTGTCCTAGGGGGACACATTGAAGGGGTGGGGCATGGGCGCTCCACTCTGGCTCCATGTGACATTTGCAGTTATCTTATCTTGAGTGCTGTTCCTAGTGAGGGTAAGAACCCCACAGTTTTGCCTGCTGATTAGCCCAGGCCGAAGTGTGGAACTCCACAGATAGGTGGGGAATATTGCATAGTCGAACTGTTATAATTTATTCTTTTTTTTTTTTTTTCCTCTGGGGTACCTGAATTGGAGGGGTTCTTGCGGGTGCTGGGGGGGGGAGTGGGATATGTATTGAATTTGTGTTGTAACAAGTGTGGGCTGGACTTCCCTAGCATTAGGCGGGCTGTTGATCACTGGGGGGGGGGAGGGGAGGGGGGCCTCTGGGGGGGAGTTCACATGCCATAAGGACCGCTACTCGGAAGAACTGATTTTATCTCCCGAGATGATAATTCTGGCCTTTGGATCTCTGACTCCCCCCCCCGAACCCGGGTAGATTCTGAGATATGCAGAGGGTGAAATGCGGTGGTCTTGAGGCAGGAAAGTTGGCTGCGCTGGGCTGTTTCCCCCCCCCCCTGGGGGGGAGGGGGAGGGAGCTCTGCATGTACTGGAGGTCATGGAGGGGTTAGTCGGTGTGGAGGATAGGGTGGTGGTACACGAAGGGGTAGGGTCACGGGGTTTTGGGGGGGTAGGGTGGGTCTTGGGAAAAGGAGGGGGGAGGGGGGTAGGGAGGGGCGGGGGGGTGGATTTGCCACATCCAGGGAATGGGCAAAGCCCTTCCACTTTATTGAGGGAGCACTAAGGTACCACAGAGGAAAGTGGGGAGAGACCCTAGGCTGGGGGGGTCTCTTCATGCTAAAACGTACAGTCCGTAACTGGCACAAAGATCGGAAGCAGCTGCATACATGGTGAGGATTATCTCATGGAATGTTTGTGGTTTAGGAACACCTATTAAGAGATATAAAATATTTAAAGCCCTGGCTAGGCAGCGGTGTGATATTGCGCTACTCCAGGAAACTCATCAAACAGCAGAGGAACATGCCAAACTCGCCCGGGACTGGGTAGGCCAGGTCTGGGGGGCCCCTGCAGTGGGGAAGAAGGGGGGTGTTGCCATCTTAGTACATAAGAGAGTGCGGTTCACATTGCTAAAACAGGTCTCGGATGCTCACGGACGCTTTCTCTTTTTGCATGGAATGTTGGAGGATCGAGAAGCTCTCCTGGGTGATATCTACGGTCCTAATATGTCGGACCCTGATTTCTTCAATCGTATAGCAGCAGTAGTTGAACAACTGCCGGATACCCCCCTAATTCTGGGTGGGGATTTTAATGGCGTCCTCGACGCTGACTTAGATACCTCGCGGGAGTCGTGTACCCGGGAGCGACAAGTGTCCGCTAAGATATTGCAGAGACTTCGTTCGAGACTAATTTTATCATAGTCTCCCTTTTGAAAGTTAAAAGGTAGTAATGTGGATTTCCTTATCATCCCTCCTCCATTAATTAAATCAAACGCGATCATGCTATGATCACTTTTGCCAAGTGGCCCCAACACCCTTATCTCTTGCACCAGATCTGGTGTTCCACTAAGGACTAGGTCCAAAATGGCTTCCCCTCTGGTCGGTTCATGAGCCAACCGCTCCAAGAAGCAGTCATTTTTTTCATCTAGAAACTTTATCGCCCTAGCATGTCCTGCCGTGACACTGACCCAGTCAATACTGCGGTAATTGAAATTACCCATTATTATTACCATTCTGTAACTTTTGTTTGCTTTCCTGATACCAAGATTTGCAATAGGAAGGAGTCGATAACATGAGGAGGGAACTAGCTAAACTTAAAGAATGGTCACTAATTTGGCTGCTAAAAGTGCAGAGTCATGCATTTTGGGCCTCAAAAATCCAAGGGAGTGGTACATCATATGGGGTGAAGTATTTCTGTCCACAAAAGAGGAAAATGACCTAGCTGTGATTGTTTCTGATGATTTTAATGTGGCTAAACAGTAGAAAAGGTGACAGTGAAAACCAGAAGGGTGATTGGGTGCATAGGGAATGGCCAGCAGCAAAATGGAGGCCTTTGTGCAAGTCACTAGTGAGACCTTATTTGAAGCTCTGTGTAGAATTCTGGAATCTGCTTCTTCAAAAGAATATAAACAGGAGGCAGTTAGTTCAGAGGCTGGCTACTGAAATGGTCAACTGCCTTCATCATGAGGGGACAGGCTTATGTATAATTTGGAGGAAAGGCAAGAGAGGAGTGATATGAAAGAATAAACAAATAGGTGGCTGTCTTAAAGTTGAAAGAAAGCTCTGGAATGAAGGGTCATATTCTAAGGAAATATTTCTTTACAGAAAGGATGAAAGATGCGTGTAAGAGCTTCCCACTGGTGGTGGTAGAGATGAAAACTCTAAATGAATTCAGAAAAACATGGGAGAAATACAGAGGATCTGAGGGATAGGAAGGAATTGTAGAACCTAATATTTCTTATGGATGGGTAGACTGGATGGGCCTAGGATTGCCAACGTTTTGAAGGAGAAAAACCCGCCACCTGTGGCTAGTCACACTCTGCCCATGACCACCCCAACCCCACCCTTTCCCACCCATGTCCCGCCCCCTGGCCCACCCCATCCCACCCTTGCTCCACCCCCTGTCCCCAAAAAAATTGCAGAGAGGGCAATGCGCAAACTGAACGAGCAAGATTTCTACACATTCTTAAACAGAAATTCTATACTGACAGAATACGCAGCATTGGTTGTACACACACACACACACACACACACACAATACAAACAGGTCTTTATCAATAAATGAACACAAAACAAAAAGAGAAATATATAGACATAAATTAAACTGAAACCCCAAGAAGACAAACTCTGCATGCAGTGCAGTATCAGATAAATAAGAGATGCAGTTCCTCTTGCTGTGTAAAATATAAAGATAGTACAAAGCCCAATCATTAAATTGAAAATAAAATTATTTTTTCTACCTTTGTTGTCTGATCATTTTATTCTCTGATCATGCTGGTTCCGATCTGAGGCTTCCATTTTCCCATCTTCTCTTAGCTCGTTTTCTATAGTCTATAGTCCATCTGCCCTTTCTTGTCTCTTCTTTGCTTTTCTTCACTTCCTTCCATCAGCCTATTTCCAGTCCCAGTAACCCTCCATCCAGCCCCCTTTCCAGTCTTCCCCTCCCCTCTCATTACATTCCAATGCCAATCCTCTTGTGTTCCCAGTGGTGTCCATTCCCTTCTAGTCCCCCTCCTTCCTCACTGTCCAGACCCTTGTAGTCCAAACACCATCCCAGGTATCAGCTCACTTCCACTCCCAGTGCCTTCCCCATGTCAGCTCCTTTCCAGTCCCCTTACCCTCTGTCCATCCCCCTTCCAGTGCCATCCCCATGTCAGCTCCTTTCCATTCACCTTACCATCTGTCCATCCCCCTTCCAGTGCCATCCCCACGTTTCTGCTCCCTTCCAGTCCCAGTGCCCCCTCCCTTCTAGCCTCCTCCCCATTACTCAGTCACTTACCAGTACCATTCCCAGGTGTCAGCTCCCTTTGAGCTCCCTCCTTACAACCTCTGTCTGCTCCCTTTCAGCCACCTCCTCCCCACCTTTCAGCTCTCTTCCAGCCCTCTCCTTCCACCTGTCAGTCCCTTCTGCCACCTCTTTCCCCTTGCAGCCACTGCTCCTGCTTCTTACAGGGCAGTGGCTGCAATAAAGTTAAGATAAAAATAAATTTAAACTTGTGTGGAGCCTTCCGCCCCCCACAATTACAACTTCACCCCCCCCCCCCCCAGTGCAGCTTCATCTTCCCTCCCTAGTACAGCTTCATCTTCCCCCCGTCCCCGCCAGTGCAGCTTCACCCCGCAGTGCAGCTTCACCTTCCCTCCCCCCTGCCGCTTCACCCCCTCAGTACAGCTTCACCTTCCCCCCCAGTGCAGCTTAACCCCCCTCCTCAATGCAGCTTAACCCCCCCTGTGCAGCTTAACCCCCCCCCAGTGCAGCTTAAACCCCTGCCGTGCAGTTTAACCCACTCCCCCATGGAGCTTAACCTCCCCGTGAAGCTTATCCCCCCCTTGTGCAGCTTAACCCCCCTGTGGAACTTAACCTCCCCATGCAGCTTAAACACCCCCCCCCCCCGCCCGTGCAGCTTAACTCTTCCCCGTGCAGCCGCTGCTCCTGCTTCTTACTGAGTAGCGGCTGCAATAAAGTTAATTTAAAAGTAAGGAAATCTGTGAGGAGCCCTCCGGTCCTATGAAACTCCTTCTGCAGGGTCCCTGGCTGAAAAGGAAGTGACATCAGAGGGATGGGCACCGCAGAAGGAGTTTCATAGGGCTGGAAGGCCCCTCACAGGTTTCCTTACTTTTAAATTTACTTTATTGCAGCCGCTGCTCTGTAAGAAGAAGAAGCAGCGGTTTCAAAGGGGGGCCAGGACTGTGATCTCAATTGTGATTGCAATCGCAATCGCAAAGCCGGTTTTCTGCTCTGGCTGCTTCCGATCTCACGGCCAGAGCAGAAAACCGGCTTTTCAAGGGCTGGTTTGAGTTCTCTGCCGACAGCCGGCCTGAACATGGGAAAACCGGCCATGCCGGCTGAAAACTGACCAGTTGGCAACCCTAGATGGGCCGTATAGTGTAGATAACATGAGGAGGGATCTAGCTAAGCTTGAAGAATGGTCTAAAATTTTGCAGCTAAGATTTAATGTTAAAAAATGCAAGGTCATGCATTTGGGCTGCAGCAATCCAAGGGAGCGATATAGTATAGGGGGTGAAGTACTTCTCTCTCCAAAGAAGAGCGGGACATATGCATGATTGTGTCTGATGATCTTAAAGTAGCTAAACAGGTAGAAAAGGTGATGTTAAAGCTAGAAGGATGCTTGGGTGCATAGGGCGAGGAATGGTCAGCAGAAGAAAGGAGGTGATAGTGCCTCTGTATAGGTCTTTGGTGCGACCTAGTGTGGAGTACTGTGAGACCGCACCTTCAAAGGGATATAAACAGGTTGGAGTTGGTACAGAGGGTGGCTACTAAAATGGTTAATGGTCCTCGTTATAAAGCATATGAGGACAGATTTAAGGATCTTAATATGTATACTTTAGAGGAAAGGTGGGATAGAGGTGATATGATTAAGATGTTTAAATACCTCCATGGCATAAATGCACAGGAGGAGAGCCTCTTTTGATTGAAAGCAAGCTCTACTTCGAGGGGACATAGGATGAGAGTGAAAGGGGATAGACTCAGGAGTAATGTGCATGTGTATTTCTTTATGGAAAGAGTAGTAGATGCATGGAATAATCTCCCAATGTTGGTGGTAGAGATGACGACAGTATCTGAATTCAGAAAGGCATGGGACAAACACAGAGGATCTCTAAAGGGTTGATATGGAAGGGCAGACTAGATAGGCCATGTGGTCTTTTTTTGCCGTCATGTTTCTATATTTCTATGTTTTTATCTGCCTTTATTCTCTGTGTTTGTATGTATTTGTTGTTGTTGTTGTTAAGTGCCGTCGAGTCGGAGTCGACTCATGGCGACCCTCTGGATAGCTATCCTAAATTGTGTTTGGTCTTGAGTCAGGCGGTTCATTGTTGACAGACTGGTACCCGTAGCTGCTGATATTGTATCGATCCATCTCATTGCTGGCCTTCCTCTTTTGCGCTGACCTTCTATCTTGCCAAGCATGATGTCTTTCTGTAATGATCTCTCTCTTCGCATGATGTGTCCAAAGTATGAAAGTCGAAGTCTTTTCATCTGAGCTTCTAAAGAAAGCTTAAGTTTGATCTCCTCTAGTACTGACTGGTTTGTTCTTCGGGCAGTCCATGGTATACACAGTATTCGCCGCCAGCACCATAATTCAAAGGCATCAATTTTCTTCCTATCTTTTTCACTGTCCAGCTTTCACATCCATATGAATGTTGCTTCTTTATTGATAGTTGATCCAAGTAGGTTAAAGTTGTTCACGATTTCAATTTCTTCTCCTTCAATGATGAACCTGTTGATTATGCCAGTTGTCATGATCTTTGTCTTCTTTACATTAAGGTGCAGGCCCATTTTGAGACTATGTTCTTTGATTGTGAGAAGCAAATGTTTCAGATCATCTTCACTTTCAATTTCAGTCCATAGAGATTCTACAGCGAATTTTGTTTCCTGTAGAACTTTAATCTTTTGTGACTCAATGCCTTCTCTAACATACAGCGCAACCCCTCCACCAATTTGATAAGATCTATCATTACGATATAGTTTGTACCCAGGTATCACAGTGTCCCACTGGTTGTCCTCTTTCAACCATGTCTCTGAGATGCCAATCATATCTAACTTCTCATTTAGTGCTATATATTCTAACTCTCCCATCTTATTTTTTAGACTTCTAGCATTTGCATACAAGAATTTGGCAGGCATGTTACCAAGCGATCCTCAAGTCCACCAGCCACCCAGCTATCTACATGCCTAATGATCGAGTCACCAACTTTATCAGCTGTCCTAACCCTTCCCTCATGGGCATAAGGCCCTGGAGAAACTTCCTCAGTGTGAGAGGGTTTTACATCACCTGGAAGACAGGTCCTTATTTATTTATTTATTTACATTCTCTTATATACCGCGCTATTCTGCATCAGTGCGGTTTACATTGAACAAACTGAAATTACATTGAACAGGGCATTATAACTTGGAGATAACTATTTTACAGGGAACATGGGCTATGGAGGGTTACGTGGCTTGCCCAAGACCACAAGGAGCACCTGTGGGACTAGAAACCCCAGTCCTTCCGGCCCAAGGTTGCTGTCCTCTAGTGGGATTTGAATCCCTGACCTTCCGGCCTGAAGTACCTTGCCACAACCACTAGGCCACTCCTCCACGCAGGTCCTAGCTATAGGATCACTTCCTGCCACACCAGGGTGATGCTCTCCTGTCACATGACCTCTCTCCTCCATGGCAACAGGGATGCTGCCAGACTGGAGGTGGGACTTCAGGACTATTCAGGACTATATCCCTGTAGGTCTCATCTATGTACCTCTCTGTCTTACTTATGTCTTCCAAGTCTGCTACAGTTGCCTCCAGAGATTGGACTCGTTCCCTGAGAGCAAAGAGCTCCTTGCACCTTGTGCACACGTAAGACCCCTCATCAACTGGGAAAAAATCATACATGTGACACTCAATGCAAAAGACTGGAAAGTCTTCATCTCGCTGCCGGACTGCTGTCTGCATTTTCATTTTAAGGTTGAGTTTAGATATTTAAGTTCTTTACTTACGAAGGGTTGCTGGGGATACTTATACTAATAAAACTATACCTAATATGTTTAATGTACTTTGTTTACCTGAAATTTAATTAATCTCAGGTCCTTAATGTATGCTGATGAGAATAAACATCTGCACCTGAGAGTGAATATGGCACTTTCTTTCCTTTAAGAGTTTTAAGCACCTATAAAGCTACGATTATCCCAGGGGTGGGTGGGCAATGGGGAGGGAGGGAAAAAAGACTTATTAAAAGCTGGCTGCTATACAGTACCCTGTCCTTTGCTTCTAAGGTAATCTGTGACCAATCTCCAGGGGGAGTCCCACAGCCCTTGCTTGGATAGAGAGAGTCTTGGGTTCTAAATTTAACCAGAAAGCTCTCCTCTGTGTTTTAATTTTAAACTCTGAACTGAAATGCACTGGTTTTGGACATTTTGCATCTGATGATCACATGGTCTACTATGCTGGAAATGAAAGACAAAGAAGAAATGGTGTTGCATTTATAATTAAGAAGAAACTTGCAAGAACTGTAATGAAATACAGTGCAATCAGTGAATGCTTAATTTCTATTCCTCTATGAGGAAAGCCCATCAACATAACTTTAATTGAAGTATATGCCCCAACAACAGCTGCAGAAGTGGATGAAATTGATGAGTTCTATGAACAAGTACAAGCTAAAATTGACAGAACATGCAAACAGGATATCCTGATAGTCATGGATGACTGAAATGCAAAAGTTGGCAACAAAGAAGAAGGCAAAGTGGTTGGAAAATATGGACTTGGCCACAGAAACGAAGCTGGAGAAAGACTTATATAATTCTGCAAGATCAATGATCTATTCATCTTAAACACCTTCATCCAGCAACACAAGCGCTGACTGTACACATGGACTTCACCCAATGGATTGCAGAGAAATCAAATTAACTACATCTGTAGAAGACAATGATAGAAAAGCTCGATAACATCAACAAAGACAAAACCTGGAGCTGACTGTGGTACGGACCACCAACTACTAGTATGCAAACTCAAGCTAAAGTTGAAAAAAGAGCAAGCCACTCATGAATGTAGCAAAATATGACCTTGAAAATATACCACTGGAATTTAAAGATTACCTGAAAAATCAATTTGCTGCTTTAGATACAAATGACAGAGCTCCAGAAGAGGTCTGGAAGGACATCAAGAAGGTTGTGTTGGCAGAAAGCGTGAAGTCTGTACAAAAGGTAATAAAGCAAAGATGGCCAAAATGGATGACTGAAGGAACTCTGAAAATTGTCCAGAAATGCAGAGAAGCTAAAGTCAGAGGAGAAAGAGAGGCAATTGCAGAACTCAGAGATTTCCAACACGCTGCAAGATAAGACAAGGAGAAGTACTACAATGATACATGCAAGGAAATAGAATCAGAAACTATTAGAGGAAGAACAAGATCAGCTTTTCTAAACCTACAAGAGTTAAAGAAAAAAATTCCAGCCTCTAATTGGAATGCTACAAGATGCTCAAGGATTCATGTTGAATGATGCTGAGAAGATCAAGAAAAGGTAGAAAGAATATATAGAATCATTATACCATAAAGATCAAGTGGACCAACAGTCATTTCAACCTGTACTTTATGATCGTGAGGGGCATGAATTGGTAGGTTGACTACATATCAGGGGGAACCTGTAGGTTGTACGCTTGAGAGAAAAGGTGAGTCTTGAGGAGAGTTTTGAAATGGGGGAAGGAGGGTTCAATACGAAGGGTGTGAGGGAGGGAATTCCAGAGGGCAGGGGCCAGAAAAAAGAAGGCAGAGTGGCGGGTAAGTTCAAGGTGGGCCTGGGATGGAGGAGGAAGGAATAGACGATTGGTATGAGATGAGCGAAGAAGACGGGGAGCGGGCTGGTGGAAGATAAGGTCAGAGAGATACCGAGGAGTGCTGGTGTGAAGAACCCTATGAGTGATAATGATATACTTGTAAATAAGTCTGAATTTGATGGGAAGCCAGTGAATGGAGAAGAGGCAAGGGGTAATATGATCAAAGGGGGAAGAAGAGGTGAGAAGGCGGGCAGCAGTATTCTGGAGAAGCTGAAGACGACGGAGTTGACAGGAAGGGAGACCAGATAAGATAAAAATGTTGAAAAGTAGAGGAGCAAGAATAGAACCCTGTGGAACACCACAGTGCAAGGGAAAGGGAGCCGAAGTGGAGGTACCAGAGTGAACAGAGAAAGAACGACGGAAGAGAAAGGAATGAAACCAGTGTAAAACAGTGCCACGAATACCAGAGTCAGACAGACGTGTGAGAAGGGTGCGATGATCGATAACGTCAAAAGCGGCGGAGAGATCTAAAGAAACAGTGATAGACAAGTCACCACGATCGTGAGAATGGTGAAGATCGCTAAGAAGTGCAAGGAGAACAGTTTCAGTGCTATGGCCAGGTCTGAAGCCGGATTGACGGGGGTGAAGATAAAGAGTAGAGTCAAGATGTTGTGAAAGTTGTGTGAAGACTAATTTCTCTAGGACTTTAGAAAGGAAAGGGAGATTTGAAACTGGGCGCCAGTTGGCAGGTAAGCTGGGGTCAAGAGAGGGTTTTTTCAAAAGAGGGCGGACTATGGCATGTTTCCAAGAGTGGGGAAAACTACCGGAGGAAAGACTAGTATTGATTATACCAAGGATATATGGAAGAAGGTGGAGTGAAGGATCAAGGAGCCACGAGGATGGGAGGGGATCAAGGGGACAAGTAGTTTTATGAGAAGAGGAGATCACCTGAAAAAGTTCGGCAGAGGAAACAAGACTAAAAGAACACCAAGTATGAGAGAGAGCATGAGAGGGAGGGGGGGAAGGAATGGAGGAGGAAGGAGAAGGTGAAAGAGGAGGGGAAAGGGGAGGAGGGCACAGGGAAAAGGAGGAACGAAGAGACTGAATTTTATGAACAAAGAAAGAGGCAAGAGCTGTTGGGCTAGGGGCAGTGGAAGAGAGTGCTGATGAGGAGGGACAGGTTGACGAGGAAGACAAGGAGTGAAAGACCCGATACAGGCAACGAGAAGAGTTTGAGGAAGCAGTGATAAGGTCAGAAAAATAGGCCTTCTTAGCTGCAGTGATCATGGTGCGGTACGAATGATGAGCAGAACGAAAAGAAGTCAGGGAAGCAGGGGAAGGATGCCGACGCCAATAGCGTTCAGCACGCCGAAGATGGGTGCGCTGAAGATAAAGGCCGGGGTGGTACCAGGGGTGGTGGGAGGAGGGACGGTAGGGAACGGGGCGAAGGGGAGCAAGTGTATCAAGGGTACTGGAAAGAACAGAAGACCAGGAATCAGCTTGATGGTCGACAGGGAGTGAAAAGAATTCAACAGAAAAGAGAGTCGGCGGGAGGGAATGACTGCAAAATAAGGGGAGTGAGACGGCGCCTAAAAACCTTAGATGGAGCTGGGGTAGTTGAAGCAAGGGTTTGGGCAGGGGGAAGAGGGAAGGAGAAGAACAGACAGTGATGGTCCGACCAGGGAAGAGAGACAGAAGAGATGGCAGAGGGTATGTAAGGGGAAGAAGAGAACGTAAGAATAAGATCTAGTATAGAGCCAGAGGAATGTGTAGGGCAGTGCATGTGTTGGTAGAGGTCAAGGTCTGAAAAAAGTGAACTGAGGGCCTTATCCCGGGGGCGGGTTGGGGGGTAAGGTGGGTATATATGTAAAGACACCCCTTTTCAATCAAGTGTACATTTAGTAATCCAGCTGCTGTGATGTGTGTGTATCCCCTTAATCGAAATGTTTATCATGTTGATTTGTACTGTATTGAACCTTATATGTATAGTAAACCGCTGCTGATCGCTGGAAGTAGCGGTATACAAATGTACTCTAAATAAATAAATAAATAAAATAAATAAAGGAGTGGGCAGGGCAGCAGTAAAGCTGTGTGTCAGATAAGGCACATTAGAAGGCGCGATAAAAGGCGCGTTATAAGGCACCGTAGAAGGCATGTTCCTTACGTGCCTTATGTGCCTTACATGCCTTATAAAGCACCTTATAACGCGCCGTATAAGGTGCGTTAAAAAGGCGCCTTGTACTGTGCCTAATTAGGAGCCTTGTAACTTATTTTAAGGAGTGTTGATAGCTGTGGAGAGGGTACTGTGTGGCTGGCAGCACAGATCTGCAAAGATATGTAAACCGCCTTGATATCATGAAAGGCGTTATATAAGAAATGTTAAATAAATAAAATAAAATAAAAAAATAAATATGACTGTCACAGGCAAGCAAAATATCTGCCCTGGACAGGAGAGAACAACAAGGTATTGAACCCATGACGTCTGCCTCCACAGACATCAATGTAACCAGTGGGCTACAGCTCTATAGTGTCTAACACACTGCTGGCTGGCTACAGAAAGACTGCAGGTGACCACACAAGCTGTCTGCTGTGGTTATCAGGATAGAGTAGACCCACCCATACCCATGATGCACTGCACATGCAGATCAGCAGCCTATGTCTGATCACAAGATGGGGTATGCACCACTATAGCACCCCAGCCTGGTAGGGGGAGCTTACCGTATGTGTTACTGGCACAGAGTAGCTACAGACCATGACAGCATGCGGTTCCTGTGCTCACTCTGAGGGTGAAGTGGGGGGCCCAGCACAAGGTCCGCAGCACATGGCATGGCTGAAATAGGCTGTGCTCAGGTCCTCATCAGTGTCAGTGTGTGATAGGTAGTCCTTGCAGACACACCTAGGATACACCTGTGTCCATCTGTATTCCCCAGTCATGTCTAGCCCTTGTGGACTATGATGCACCCAGAATAGTGCATATCCTGTGTGGGTGCCATGGTCACAGAATACGTGAAAGGTGATATGCAGACCCTAAAGTGGATTATATGAGCACCACCCAACCTGCCCCTGTGGGTCAGGATGGGGAACAGGATCCCCCACCAACAGATCCACAGTCTACATCCCTGCAATGGTGGCAGTAGAGGGGACCATCGACCCCAGTCTTGCTGGGGAACAAATACCCTACAGGGCAGGCAATGCAGATCTGTACGCATCCATAAGGCAATGGCAGACAGACAGTAGGCCTGGAGATGCTCAGCTGCCCCCCACCACTATCTGACATTCTCCAGCAGCAAGCCCAGTGAGCCTCCAGCCACTGCACCCTGCAAGGTGTTCCAACCATACACATACTAACTACAGACAGTCTGCTAGCTAGCCCATAGTGCATGTTCCTGGACGGGATGTGAGCGCACACAGCAAGCAGCTAAATCAGTGATTGGGACCCAGAAAAAAGAACCCATAAATATCACTTGAAAGAAATACTATAATAGCACTATGGGGGAACCTGGCCATGCCATGGTCACTGCTCAGTCAGGGTGAGAGTGACCCCCCCAGCAGGACATGCTGTGGCCGTTGTGGCCGGGCACTACAATGTCCAAGCCATTGCCTTATGCCCTGTGCAGATGCATCCAGGCCAGGCCACCCTGTCCAGACTATACCCACGGTACCTTGCTCCTCATTATGCACATTGGCAGGTTTGCACTGGCAACAGTGCAAGCATTGTGGGCTGAGGAAGGTGTTGGCAGACACCACACACTGGATAGACCAGGGGTGGGCAAACCTGGTCCTGGAGGGCCGCAGACCAGTCAGGTTTTCGGGATATCTCTAATGAATATGCATGAGATATATATGCATTAGAGATATCCTGCCAACCTGACTGGTTTGTGGCCCTCCAGGGCTGGATCTGGAGACCCCTGCCTTACACCTCTGTCATTTAAGATTGTGAGTGGACAAGGTGCAGATGTCCAAGACATCAAAAAGGTTAGATAGAATTTGTCACAGTCCTCCTCACTTCTCACCACCACCAAAAAATTGTCTATTAGACAACTTTTTGGTGGTGGTGAGAATCGAGGAGGAATGTGACACATTCTATATACCCTTTCGATGTCTAGGACATCTGTACCTTGCCCACTCACGATCTTAAATGACAGAGGTGTAAGGCAAGGGTCTCCAAATCCAGCCCTGGAGGGCCACCAACCAGTCAGGTTGGCAGGATATCTCTAATGCATATATATCTCATGCATGTTCATTAGGGATATCCCGAAAACCTGACTGGTCTGCGGCCCTCCAGGACTGGAGGTGCCCACCCCGGGGATAGACAGATACACACTCCCACACCTATGCCAGCATTGTGCAACTATAGAGGCTCTTGGCAGCCCTGGCCACCGCACCAGTCCTGGGCACAGTGCAGGCATGGCTATGGTATGCAGTACTGTTGGGGTCAATCCCCAGGGTGGTGAACACTGTCAGACACCAGAACTGAAACACACTCCACAGACATCAGAGAGATTGGTATGATACAGCTCAATGAGCAGATTGTGCTTAACTTAAGAACTGCTATCTGCCAGTAATCATAGCAACCTCTTGATATATGTGTACCGTATTCCCAGGTTTAGGGTGGCATTGCTAGGGTATGCAAGTGCTAGTATTGGGAGATGCACGCAGGGCCCAACATCCTGCCTCTCCAGGAGGCTTTGGATACTGGAGCCTGTGGGTCAGGGGTTCTCAACTCTGTCCTCGGGACCCACCTAGCCAGTCGGGATTTCAGGATAACCACAATGAATATGCATGAATACATTTGCATATAATGGAGGCAGTGTATGCAAATCTCTCTCATACATATTCATTGTGGTTATCCTGAAAACCCGACTGGCTAGGTGGGTCCCGAGGACAGGGTTGAGAACCCCTGCTGTGGGTGCAGGTGTGTCTGCCCCTGTTGGCCGCTGCTCTAGGGCAGAGGTTCACAACTCCATTCCTGGTGGGCCAAACACTGTTCGGGTTTTCATGCTGTCCCTAATGAATATGCATGAGATACATCTGCATACCATGGGGGCGGCGCATAGAAATGCAGCACAGACATCTGTATTAGAGACAGCATGAAACCTGAATGGTGTTTGGCGTCCAGGACTGCAGTTGAGAAACTCTGCTCTAGGTATTGCGCATGTTTATGGTTATGTAGGGTAAAATATAGGCGTTTAAGGCATGTTTATGTTATCTGTAATAAAGGTTCTGTCTTTATTACCACGTTTTAGTAGTGGGTAAAATATGGGCACTTGGTTGGCAGGAACCACAGCTGGGACTTGAACCTGTGACCTTCAACTCCTGAACACACTGGCTGTGTGTACTGCACCACCGTGCTACCACAGAGATAGTGCAGTCCCTGGGGATACCATGAATGTTCGTCAGACAGGGCCTGTCTGTTGCAATGCATGGCACCCACCTACACAGGGCTAGGCCATGGTCTGCTGTGGGCAGCAGCCACTGCCCCCTCCACCGCCAGTACCCCTCTGCCACCATGCTGACATGCCCTTCTGCTGGTGGTGCTGGTGGTGTGCAGTCGCAGGCCATCCAGTGTGCCAGTAGGCGGCTGCCTATGGTAAGGGTTCTGGGGTAGGGGTGCCTGCATAGATGTCCACGCTTCCCTCCAGCACCGCCTGCCAATGTTCTGTGCCCTTGGGGGTACCTGCTGGGTACTATCCCCTGTGACACTGTGGGAAACACACTCGTGCCCATGTTGGGCCCTCATCAGTTGCTGTCTGGCTGCTCTACTGTTTCAGCATTCCTATGGGCCACCTAGGCATCACCCTGGGCCACACTGTGGCCCAGCTGCACCTCAGCATGTGCCGCCTACAGCCCTCTGTATCCCCTTTTCCAGCATCTGTCCAGTTGCCCGTTCCAACATGTCCACCCTGCTGTTGTGGAACATGTGCACGCCATAGAAAACCTGTCCAATAACAAGGAGAAACCGTGATCAGCGCTATTTCACTGTGGGATCATTCACCTTGTATGGGGACAGAGCATAGACCCTTCCAAAATTAATATCCTTTTTTTGGAGCTTTCTCGGTAGTGTTTTTTGATGTTTCGCATTCATATCACTATTGGCCAGCTTGGTTATGTTTGTTTTACATTTTGTTCAGGTCATTTTCAGTGTTTATTTGCCCTTTTGTTCTGTGCACATGTATCACACTTATCACCTTTTGTAGGTTTCCCTGGCATTGCTGACTGAAATGGTTTCTCTCTCCTGCAATTGTGTGCTAACGCCTGGTTTTCAGTTTCGTTAGAATTCAGCCCTTAATTCCTCTCATTAGTGTGAAAGGGGCCTCTCCCCACCCACTCCCTGCCCACTGACCCCTTCTCCCCGACCTCTCTCCGCCCTTTTCTGCACTTAACACGGCCGGGAATGTTAAGGCACGTTAAGGGCTGTTAAGGCACCTTAACGGTACAGAATGTACAGAATGTACCGTTAGGGCGCCTTAACGTAGCCGCTGCTACGTTAACGCAGTTTAGTACACATGCCCCTAAGAAGGCAAAGATCCTAACAAACAGCAAAATCAATAAGTTCATCACTGATGGAAAAAAAATTGAAATAGTTGACAACTTTAACTTACTTGGATCAACAATCAAGAAAGAAAGGACTAGCAGTCAAGAAATCCAACAACGTACTGCTCTTGGTAGAATGGCTATGAAGGATCTAGACAAGATTCTCAAGTGCAGAAGTGTCTCTCCCTATAAAGATTCGACTTGTCCAGGCCATGGTATTTTCAATAACATTATATGGATGCAAAAGTTGGACAGTGAAGAAAATTGATGCCTTTGAATTATGGTGCTGGTAATGAATATTGTATATACCATGGACTGTCCAAAGAACAAACCAGTCAGTACTAGAGAAGATCAAACCTAAGCTTTCCTTAGAAGCTCAGATGACAAGACTTTGATATCATGTGAACAGAGAGATCATTGGAGAAAGACAAAATGCTTGGCAAGGTAGGTCATCGTTAAAGAGGAAGGCCGGAAATGAGCTGGATCAATACAATAACAGCAGCTATGGATACCACTCTATCAACAATGAACCGTTTGGCTGAAGACCAAACAAAGTTTAGGTCAACTATCCAGAGGGTCGCCAGGAGTTGACACTGACTCGATGGCACTTAACAACAAAATTATCTTTCCTCCTCCAAAGAGTCATATGCACAATTAGGGATCCCATTTGTCTCTCTCTCAGCCATCTGTCTCTCTAACCCTACTAGAAGTAAATCCTTCAAATTTTCTGAAGTTCAGAAGTACTTGCTATTTTTTTTTTATGTATAGAATTTTATTGAAAGTCGACAATATGACATGGTACAGAAACTAGCAAACAGACACATGCAGATATACTGTCCCCAATAGCCCATCCCCTTCCTCTTCCTCTTCTTCTAAGGTTTGGCTATATGTCTAGTTAGGTTAATCTGCAAGCTATGCAAATAACCAGCATAATAACATCATATATATATATAAAAGAAAACAACCATAAAACAGTATAACAGTATAATGAGCCTTCCTCCCCCGAGATTAACATTAGCTAAAGATAAATACTGTACATACAATTTCCTACTATTACTAAGAAACTTAGTAAGATACAGATAACAATATTTCCACCAGCTGGAGGCTAGCATCAGCAGGCATCAAGGACGCTCAATTAACCAGTACAGTGGTAGTGTCATCAGAAGAGGGGGACCGAGCCACTGATGTTATTGGTTGTGTAATTGGATGACCTTCCTTTATCTAGCCCCCCTCCTTTCTGCCCTTCCCCCCTCCCTCCCTCCCTCATCATGATCAGCTCAGTGTTGGGGGTAAGAAGAGGAGTAATCTAGAGAAGAAGTACTTCAGTGGTCTACCAGGTGAAGAACAGGCAATGCTTGGAAAGGTAGAGGCGCAAGTGATCCAAGCACCATCCAGTGCCACCCAAGGCGCCACAGCTTAAATTGGCAGAAATCGGCTCCAAAGACATTGCAAATCATTCTCTTTATCTCGCAGTTCTGAAGTCATTTTTTCCATTCAATAGATATCCCAGACCTTCACCATCCACTCATTATGCATGGGGGCAGCACATCGCTTCCAATAGCGACTAATCACTGACCTGGCTGCCAAACGTAGGCACTGAAGTGTTTGAGTACTATCCCAGGGAAGGAGGTCCGAGACAAAATATCCTAGTACACAATGTTCCACATCAAAAGGAAAGGAGATCTTTAATTTTTGAGTGACTTTGGCATAGACCATTAACCAAAAAGAATGGAATTTTGGACATTCCCACCACATGTGGAAGAAGGTTCCCCACCTTCCACATAATCTCCAACATAAGGGGTTGTCTGCTTGACCCCACTGATATAGAGAAGTCGGAACTACGGACATTCACAGGACGATACGAAGCTGTGTATTAACCAGCGACAAAGAGATGGAACAGGTATGACAGTAGTGGTAAACCTCCCCCCAGAAATCCTCCAACGTATTGCACAGGTCCTCGTCCCAGCGCATATGACAAAGTGGTGTAGGTAAGACATTCTCGGATAACAGTTGGTATAGTCATGCTAAAAGAGACTTGTTGTCCGGGACATCAAATATAAGACGTTCCCACACCCTGGGCATCCGCGTAGCTGCATCAGAGATAATCCTGGAAGAAAAGCAGTGGCGAAACTGGTAATATTGAAATGGTGAGAGTGAGGATTGCAAGACTTGTTCTAGTCGCTGCTGGGACAAGAAGATAGACTGGTCATATAATGAAGCTAGATGTAAGTTAGTAAATACCTGTCTTGGAAGTTTCTTAAAGTTCCTAGCAAAGGTGAATGTTCCGAGCACCGTACAGGGTGACCAGAAGGAAGGTAGTGCTACCTTGGTACATGCCTTTCACCGTGCTGCCCAAATTGGGCCTAGAAAGATATGCATTTATATGGCCCGTGCCAGCGGTCCCTCTGTAATAAAGGGGGTAGCACGTAAAGGAATCGGGGATACCCACCTGGCTTCTAGGTCCACCCATGTTGAAGAGACATTAATCGACCATAGTGGAATTGCTCTTAAACAGGAACATATATAATAAAGTTCAAAATCAGGGAGACCTATAGCGCCTGCTAACTTGGTACAAGTCATCATGCCAACTAAGTCGGCATACAAATCCCATGAGAACTCGTCATAATTGAAGAAAGAAGGAGAGCGGCACCTGGATAGGAAGCTGATGGAATAAGAAAAGGATCTTTGGAAGTAGAATCATTTTTATCGTATTCACTCTACCTAACCAAGACATTGACAGAGACTGCCAAGCCGTTACCTCTCTGGTTACTGAAGTCAGCAAGGAGGAATAATTATGCACATAAAGGTCTTCCAGGTGCTGAGTGATCTGGATACCAAGATATCTGAAGCTGGAAATCGGAAAGCTACTCGCCTTCACCTTGGAGCATTTCCCTCAGGCTGTCAGACATGGTAACAGAACTGACTTCGGGAAATTGATTGTGTAGTCCGATAAATGAGAGAAATCCTTCAGCATCGACACCAGGGTAGGCATATTAGTTGAGGATTCTCGAAGGAAAATTAAAGTATCATCCGCGTAAAGAGACACAATATGGTGTTAATTGGCTAGAGGGATTCCAAGAGAAGTCTCCTGAGAGCGAAGCTGTATGGTCAGGCGTTCAAGTGCTAGTGCAAAAAGAAATGGAGAATGTGGACACCCCTGTCTAGTTCCTCGCACCAAGGAGAACGGCATCAAAAGGAACCCATTTACCTGAACTATTCCAGAGGGGTCTTGATACAGAGCAGTGATCCAAGACAGGAATGAGGGCCCAAAACCAAGGTGTTGCAGAACACTCAGCAAGTAGCACCATTCCACCTTGTCAAAAGCTTTTTCTGCATCTAAAGAGAAGATTGCGTAATTGCCCTCTAGTTGTCGAAGGCCTAACATGATGTTAAGTAGGTGGCATACGTTTTCAAATCCATGACGACCCTTAATAAATCCAGTCTGGTCTGGGTGTACAACTTCCTGCACTTTGGAGTTTAGGCGCAAGGCAAGAATTTTTGTGAATATCTTGTAATCAGTATTAAGCAGGGAAACTGGTCAACAATTACTGCTCTGTAACGGATCTTTCCCTTCCTTAGGTATCACTATAATCAGAGCCTGATACATGGACTCGGGGAGTCACTGGCGGCGTAAAAAATCATTAAACACTCTTACTAACACCAGTGTCAAAAGATCTGAAAAGGTTTTGTAAAACTCAGCAGGAAGCAGATCCGGGCCTGATGCTTTGGCATTCTTTAGCTGCTTAATAGCTAACCGTATTTCAGCAGGAGTGATTTCCCTATCCAGTGCCTCGCGTGCATCCTTAGACAACTGCGGAAGGTGTAGATTAGTCAAATAACGATGTATATAGTTAGAGTCTGCTGAAAGCTGTGAGGAATAAAGGCCCTTATAGAAACGAGCAAAGTGCTGAGCGATGTCTCTGTATTTCTGAAGTTTTCGGTTCTGTTCAGCAGAAATGATAGACACCCGGCGAGCTACACGCTGATGCTTCAGCTGCCAAAGGAGTAACTTACTCGCTTTGTTTCCATGCTCATAGAAATGTCTATGCGTTCTCAGTAACCTGGAAACTATTTCCTCCGTCTCTAGCGCTGCTAATTTTCCACGTAAAGTTGTAAGCTGGCGCCAGATCTTAGAACTTTTGTGTTTTCGCTCTAAATTTGCAATTTGTGTTCTTAACTCCTTCTGGATGGCTGCAGTTTGCCTATTAAAGGCTGCAGCTAGTGAGATGGTCTGTCCTCTCAGCAGGAAGTGCGGTGTCTCGTCTCCTTCATTATGGTGAATGTATTCCCTCCACCCTTTTCGCAGCTGTTGAACAAAGTCTGCATTTTTCAATAGATGTCAGGGGAAATTACAGGATCGGGGAGGGGTTTAACATCCCCAACTGTCCATTCAAAAGAGACCAAGTGGTGATCCGAGGGCCCGCTAGTTCCAATTTTGACTTGCGTAATCTGTGAGGAAAGCTTTTTAGACACTAACCACATATCCAATCTGGAATATGAATTGTGTACAAAGGAAAAGAAGGTATAATCCCTTTCCTGTGGGTGTGAGCAGCGCCATATGTCTTCTAGCGTAAGATTAGAGGTTAGAGTTGATAATAGGTGGCTAGGCCCCGGTAGTACTTTAAGTCCAGTAGATCTATCAAGATCTGAAAAGACACAATTAAAATCGCCGCCCATTAATATTTCCCCAGACACCTGCTTTGAGAGAACCTCCATAAGCTCCGTTAAGGACGGGATTGTTTCGGTAGGAGAGACGTACACATTCACGAGAGAGATCAGGACCCTTGAAAGTGTACCAGAAAGAATTAGGAAACATCCCTTAGGGTCTTGAATCTGATTTGAGAGTTGGAAGGGACATTTCTGCAAGATCAGTATGGCCACTCCCTGCTTATGGGTAGAGAAACCTGCAGAGAAAACATAAGAAAACCCCCGAAAGGTCAGGCAGGTGTGAGCCCCGGGAGCTAGATGTGTCTCTTGCAGAAAAACTATATCGGCCCATTCTCTGCTGATTTGGTCCAGTACCCTGCGTCTCTTAACTGGGTTATATTCCATGAAATTAATTTCACCATAGTCTATGTGAGCAATTGCATGCCTTAAAAAGAACATGAAAGAATAAGCAAAAACTGGTCTTCTCTACTTGGTCCCCATTTCCTCTGCCCACAGTCATAAGAACCCATGTTCCCCACTGAGTCTCGTCATTACTATACTGCTTAGCACTCCTTCCCCCACAATCCCCTCATACATCATCACTTCTACTGCCTTCTACCCTTCTCTCTCTCCATCATCTCCCTTTAACCCCAACCCCTCACCCCCCTTCCATGACTTTGTCCCCTCCCCTGCCCTGGGATTACAGGACAGCGTTAGAATAAGGAGAGTCCTACCCAATAAGGATACCCTCAGCATCCAGTAGAAGGCACTAGGCGACAGGTCTATCCTATCTTCCGCCCAACTTCCCCCGGTCCTTTTATAGCCCAAAAGTTAACATAGCCCTATATTTATACATAAAGAACCCTATCCACATAGGTCCTTTCCCCTGCACTTTACTCCCCCTCCCATCTCTGCCTCGCCTTAGGTAGATAAATGAACTCTTTGCCTCCATATAACCCTGCACCAGGAAGTGCAAAGGCATACAGAACTGCTGGAACGTCCAAAACAATGCCTCTCCCTTCCGAATTAAGGTCTGCTAAGACTCTTCGAGGAGGGCCATGGCAACATCTGCATCATGAAAGATCTTAACATTAAAGATATGTGATAACAAACACAGTAGCCTTATTAAACAGTTCAACTTATGATCTCTTCAAGTTGGGTCTGCGGTATCCATTCCTTGAGCAGTGGAGCTTTCTTGTTCTGCATCTGAAGAACATCTGGATCTTGGGATCTTCCATCGCTTGGGGGTAGAAATTTCCCAGTCCCCTTTCGGGTTTCGCTGACGGAGAGGATGCTCCCCATACTGCAGGGTATCCAGGAAGTCTAAGCACTCAGGTAGTTCAGATATTTGGTGCCTTACATTATTCCATTCAAAGATCAGTGCGAATGGGAAGCCCCATCAGTAAGGCACCGAGCGCTTTTGAAGAGCCTGCGTGAGGGGTCTGAAGCCTTTGCGTCGCTCCAATGTGCGATGGGAGAGATCCTGGAAGACCTGAAGTTCCTGACCTTTATATGTAAAGGATTGCTTGCCCTGGAGACTTCATAAGAGAGCCACTTTATCCTCGATGAAGCTGAAGCATGCGATGATTGTGCGTGGGCAGGCGCTATTATCTTTCTTGACTCCAAGACTACGGTGGGCACATTCAAGTCTAACCGGTCGAGGGAAACTTGGTACACAGAAGGCAAATAGTTCTTGTACCAGGGCTGATGAGTTCTCTCGGTCTCCTTGGCTTTCCAGAAAGCCTAGAATTTGTATGTTATTTCTCCTCTGACAGTTTTCCAGATCTTTCTGGCGGTCTTGCAGGTCCTTTGTCATTTGATCCATTTTCTTGGAACTTGGACTGGAGTACGGCCGTGGAGTCTATTTGATCCCCAATGTTGATTTCGTTCTGTGTCACTCGGTCGTCCAGAGTTTTCAGGTCATCACGCATGTCGCTCACCACCTTAGCGAAATCTAGCCTGAAGAGTTTCCATTCCTTCAAGATTTCCATGAGATCATTTTTTGTCGCTAATGATGAAATCACTGATTCATCAATTACTCGTGGAGTCAAACTGTTTTCAGCCTCAAGAGAGAGTCCAGGATCGGAGTCGGTGGTTCTGGAAAATTTGGATAAGGCAGCGGCATATGATTTAACTTTTGCCATGGTATGAGGAAAGAGAGAGCCGAACAAGGCTGCTAAAAAGCTCTAGCCAGCAATTCTTTAAATGACCATATGGTGGAGCCCCAAGCTTATGTGTGGGATCACTCAGCAAGAATGAGAAGGGAAAAAGGTCTGCCGTTTGAACTCACTTGCAAGGTGATTGGGCTCAGTAGCTCTGCATCTCCTCTCCCTTGCCTCTCTTGTGTTTGCTTTTCCTGCCTTGAATGAGAGAGTCCCCAGTACAGGCTTCCTTGAAGTCAGGAGGAGCAGAGGAGCCTCAGGCAAACCAATAGTCTAATGTGTTCTAATTATGCGTTCCAGCTCATTTCCTGCTGCGGTAGCTGTTTCTTCTGCGTTCCACCTATGCGTTCCAACGATTTTTCCGCCAAAGCAGCCCTTCTCTCCTGCGCTCCAGCGTGCGTTCCAGCTGAGGGGAACAGCAATGGAGGAGCAAAACCCCCCAAAAATCCCTCCGTTCTTTCTGCAAGTACCTTTGTTTCTGCCTGGCTTCACAGGAGCGGTCATGCAGAGGAGTGAGTATAATTCAAGCTCTCCTTGTTGCCGCGGTGTCAGGGAAAGGTTCGGGCAGCCATTTCGCGAAGAGGTAAGTGTCTTGCTGGGACTTCTCTCCCCCCTTTCATAGCAGCATTTTGTGCGCAGAGTAGACAGATGCAGAGGCTTCGGAGGGGATCCAAAACTGGTGATCTCAGCTCTGAGGAGAAGGAGGGCAGCGGCACTGCAAACAGTTGTTTCCCTGTTACATTGCCCAGCGCGGTTGTCGGCAGAGGCAGGAGGAGGGAGCTTTCATGGCGTTCAGGCTGCAGAGGCTAAATACAGGCTTCTCACCTCATCGGTCTGCCTCAGCTCTACCACAGACCTCAATCTGAACCCATTGGAGGCAGAAAAGAAACGGGCTCTCGCTCCCCCCATTCCACGTCCTGTGAGACGTTCTGCACCCCAGCCCTGGCTTTCATCCACTACCCACCATCTACACTCCTGTGCCCGTTCTGCTGAGCGTGCTTGGCTCAAATCCCGCTCCCGTAATGACCTCCTACACTTCAAATTCATGCTTGTCTCTTTCCAGTCAGCCATAGCTCTTGCCAAACAGGACTACTATTCCAGCTGACCAACTCCCTTGCCTCTGATCCTCGCCGTCTCTTTACTACTCTCAACTCCCTCCTCAAAGTGCCCCCACCTCCAATCCCCCCTCTCTTTCTGCCCAAACCCTGGCCGACTATTTCCATGTTAAAATCCACAAGATCACCCTCCAATTCCCCACAAAATCAACTACCTCCCCTCCTCTTCACTCCCAACCCTCCCCCTACCTCTCCTACCCTCTCTTCCTTTCCTGTGATCTCTGAAGATGAAACTGCACACCTTCTTTCTTCCTCCAAACTCACCACCTGCTCCTCCGACCCTATCCCCTCCCGCCTCCTACTCCCCATCTTCTCCACCGTTGTCCCTCCCATCTCCCACATTCTCAACCTATCACTCTCCACTGCAACAGTCCCTACTGACTTCAAACATGCGGCAGTGAGACATCCAGGTAGCAACGTCAGAGAGGCAGGCATTGGTCCAGGTTTGAATTGCCGGGGAGATTTCAGGCATAGAGAGGTAGATCTGGGAGTCATCAGCATACAGATGGTACTGAAAGCCATGGGAAGAGATAAGCACACCAAGGGACTGGGTATAGAGAGAGAAAAGGAGAGGCTCCCAGAACAGATCCTTGTTGTACACCAACTGGGAGTGGGGTAGCAGATGAGGAGGAGCCACACACAGAAGGAGCGGTGGGAGAGATAGGAGGAGAACCAGGATAGCACAGAGCCCGAGAAGCCAAGTGAGGACAGGGTATCAAAGAGAAGGGTGTGATCGACCATGTCAAAGGCAGCAGAGAGGTCAAGAAGGATGAGGACGGAGTAAAGGCCCTTGGATTTTGCCAGGAACAAGTCGCTGGAGACTTTGGCAAGAGCCGTTTCAGTGGAGTGTAGAGGATGAAAGCTGGACTGTAAGGGATTCAGGAAGGCATGAGAGGAGAGGAAGTCAAGGCAGTGGCAGTGAACCGCATGCTCGAGTAGTTTAGAAGTGAAGGGAAGGGGAGGTTTTTATTCGTAGCTTATACCCCCATTGCTTAAGTTGCCCTTTTTTATCTATGTTCCAAGTTTAACATTACCTGTACAAGTTATTCAGCCATTCCTTGTAAACCGTTTGTTCTATGTAAAACATTTTGCCTTGTAGAAAAACGGTATATTAAAAACAGTTAAATAAATAAATATTCTTGTGAATTACATAGGGAACACGTCAGTCTCAGTTTGTAGACAGCATGGTACCTTTTGTTGTGGCCGTGTGATGACAGCATTAAAGTCAGGCCAGGAGTCCACCACCACCTCATGTCGGAAGGGATTCCCTCTGTTGATATTTAGCATGGCTCCATACACCTGGGGAATATTAGGTGAAAGAACTGAGCCTTGCTGACACAATCTGCTCCTTCCACTCTATGAGTATCTGTCAGTAATACATTGTGGAATTTCTAGCCCTGTTTTACATCACCACCTTGTATATTGTTGAGATTGCCTTGAGCGGTAATCAGTCCATATGAAACTTGGAGCTTCCTGACATAATAAGTGTATCTCCCAACTCTTAACATTTTGGGATTATTTTGGTTCCCTGTATTCTCAGTCACATTTGGGTTTAGAGACTGAGGATTATTTCTCACTGAAGTAGCTGTGGCCTAAGGAGTTCTTTCTCCTTTCTCTATTTCTGTGGATGACACCCTACCCCTCCCTGTTTCCTCGACTCGCAACCTGAGGTCATCTTTGACTCCTCCCTCTCCTTCTTCACACACATCCAACTGATAGCTAAAACCTGTTTCTCTCTCTGCACGCCCAGGCCATAGACCCGAATCTGATCCCGCAGGCATGTCTAGCCCCCATGGGATCAGAAGGGTCTATCTCTGTACGCCCCAATGCTGATCAGCCGCACCAGGGGCTGGACGGCCAGTTTGGAATTCGCCTCCTAGTGTTTACGGAATATTATAATGTAAATGACGATGAGCAGCAGAGGAGGAATGAGGAGGAAAGATGGATTCTATATACAATTGGTGAAACTCACTGGTAACGCTATGTAGCGTCCAGCGAATCCTATAGTGGAAGCGAGATAAAAACACTTAAAGTCCTAGATTAACAACTTAAATTTGACCACAGGAACCAAAAGGAAAGCAGCCGTAAACGATCAAGATATAGGTCACCATAAAAGTTCAATAGAAAGGGTGAAAGAGAACTTATTTATTTTATTTATTTAACAGGACTTATATCCCGCCTTCTCCTTTAATCAAGGCGGGATATACATTTTGGACGCCCAACAAATTAAAGGAGAGCGGAACAGAATGAAGTCTGTTTTTAAGGAATGCTGATTTTTGTGACAAAGAATAGAGTCAAAGTGCAAAAGCATGTAAAGAAGGGCCTCATTAAGGAGTGATTCCTCAAAACAGCCATGTTATATGTCATAGAAGTCAAAACATGATAGATATATAGATGCAAGTGACCAAATATATAAAAATGTTGAGACTTAGGGGCTTGTTTACAAAGCCGCGGTAGCGGTTCGCGGTCGTTATCGGAGCCGCGGCCCCATTGAAATCAATGGGGTCGCGGTTCCGATAACGATCGCGAACCGCTACCGCAGCTTTGTAAACAAGCCCCTTAGTATAACAGGCACCACTTGACAATTACATATATCAGTAAAAAAATAGATAGTGCGTGCTTTTAATACTCCAGTAAAGTGAGGAGCATTTAAAAGTAAAGGTCTCAATTTCCTACGTTGTATGTAGCATGTAGAACATATAGACATGGATGTGTGTGTATATAAATAAAATGCATTTAATATGCAAGATCAAAAAATATAAAATATTACTGGAGATATGGCATATTCAAAAGTATAGCCTGTTCAATTGATCTGTTTGCCAATATATGTCAGCGAAAAACGCCGTTGAAGAAACAAGTTTTTCTATGCAGAATAGACATTAGTGGACCTATTTAAAAAGTTTGTCTATGCGGTATAAACTTTGTAGAAGCCTTTCTAAAACAGGAGGGGGGGTTGAAGGAAGGAGGGGGGGGAGTGTATAAAGTAATAAGTGACCGGAATGTATTACAAGTCTAATATGTTATTATAAAGGGAGGAGGTCATTATTATTATTCCTTTCTCCTTTGCTGGGTAAAGCGTGATAAATCAGGAAAAACGCGGAACCCAAAAACTGCTCATTGAAATTCCTAAAGTATAACCTGAGAAATAATGATTTATCATATTCCAAGGCAAGAGTCACAAGTAGGGTAGTTCGCTCTGTCATTACCTCGAGAGAGCTCTCCAGGAATCCAGTCAGGTCTCCAGGAGACCAGACAGAGTCCCTGGAGTCCCCCACTGAGACCTAGAGCCTAAAGATAGGTACTGGACGCAAAGAGACCTTTAATTTTAAACACACCTTTCTTTACTGATTGCAGTATTAAAACCACACATTATCTATAACTGTCACGTGATGCCCGTTATACTCAGTTTCAAATTTTTAATATATTTTTTCACTTGCATCAATATTTCTATCTTGTTTTGACTTCTATGACACATATAATGGATGTTTTATAACATGGTTATTTTGAGGAATCACAATATGGCCTTCCTTTACACACTTTTTGCACTTAGACCCTATTCTTCAGCACAAATATCTGCGTCCTTTAAAACAAACTTCATTCCGTTCCACTCTCCTTTACTTTGTTGGGCATTCAAAATGTACACAATCTGTCTCGAAGGCAAGTTCTCTTTCATCCTTTTTATTGTACTTATATGGTGAACTGTATCCTGATCACTTATGACTACTTTCCTGTGGCAAAATTTAAGTTGCTTAATCTAGGACTTTAAGGGCCCAATTTTCAGCTGCCTGCCTTTTGGAAGGGCTATGCACCAATGAAGCACACAAGCCTCCCTACTGACTTCTAAACCAGAAATTCAATGCCGCGGCGACGGCATTGAATATCCGGTGATTGTTGCAGGGACAGGAAGCCACTGAGGCTAACCGGGCAGCAGCAATATTGGCTGCTGCCCAGTTAGCAATCTGTGCCTTAAAGATAGGCAAGGGTTTTCCTCACCTATCTTTAAGGCACCGATTGCTAACCGGGCAGCATGCAATAGCGCTATTCCCTGCCTCCACTCCACCCCCCATGGCTCTTCCAAACTCTTCAGTACCGCTCTTACCTCCACCTAGCCAAGTGCACCTAGTTTTCTATGATCATCTCCACTTCACCAATCTCCACACACTAACTCTACTCTGTTCTTAGGACCCTCTCCAATTTGCAGCCTAGTTCTTCTTCCACTACCTCTAGCTCAGTTCCCAGCCCTTCCAGGTTGACTTCTTTCTTTGCTTCCAAAGTCCATGATCTTCATTCATCGTTGCCTACATGTCCCTCTCCCCTGTCTCACTCCCCTACTCCCTCTTCCCCTCTCTCTCATGACTGGACTACGTTTCACCATCTTACCACTGCATAACTCACAAAATGTATCTCCACATCTCGCAAGACCAACTGCGCCTTAGATCCTATACCTTCATCCTCGCTATCTGAACCTTCCCTTGCCCTCCTACCCTTTATACTTACCATGATGAATTCCAGTCTCTCTTCTGGTACTTTTCCCACTCCCTGGAAACATGCCCCAGTTCGCTCACTTCTCAAAAAAATGTCCATTGATTCCCTTGACCCCGTTCACTATTGTACAGTCTCAAATATCTCTTTACTTTTAAAAATTCTTGAAAAAGCTGTTTTCTCTCAACTATCTCTCCACCTTGACTCCATCCACTTTCTCCGTTCTCGTCAATCTGGTTTCTGTCCCAGTCATAGTGTTGAAACTATTCCACTTGCCTTCCTCAATGAACTCCATACCTCGCATGATCGTGGTGATGTTTTGTGGCGGTGTCTCTTTATCTTTCTTTGACCTTTTATCTTGTGGACCATTCTATCCCTCCCTCTTGTCTGCATGATGCTGGTCTTCAGGGTGTGGTGTATCGCTGGTTCCACTCTTCTCACAGTCTCAGTCACTTCAGGTACCACCTCTCTCAGTTCCTCTTCAATGTGGAGTCCTCCAAGGCTCAGTTCTGGCACCCTTCTTGTTCAATGTCTTTCTCGCACCACTCGCTTTACTTATCTAGTAAGCAGGACTGTTGTTATACAATTATGCCAATGATATTATTCTGCTTCATCACACAAATCCATCTCAACCCAATCTTTCTCCCCTCTACATTTGTCTGTTTTGAGTTTCTAACTGGTTAACTGCTAACTGCCTTCACCTTAATGTATCTAAAACATCGGCTATATGGTTTGCACCTGGTGGCACCTGTCCTTGCTTGACCCTAGTTCTCTCCAATTCCCCTATTCCTCTAGAATCTTCCCTTCAATATCTGGGAGTAATTCTTGACTCTGATCTGTCTTTTCACAACTACATCTCTCTGCTCACCAAAAGATCCTTTTTCTATCTTTGTCAAATTCATGTGATCCGTCCTTTCCTTCACCTCCAGCATTAACAATTCTTCTTCTGTCTCTAGTCATGTCCTGTCTTGATTTCGGTAATCTTGCTTTTGCCAGTACCCTCCAGTTCCAACTTCACCACCTCCAATTTATTCAAAATATAGCAGCCAGAATCATCACACATGCCTCGTATCGAGATCATATCATACCACTCCTCCTTCAGCTTCATTGGCTCCCCATGGAATACCGCATTCACTACAAGCTTCTTATATTAGTAGCCTAAGCTATTTATGCCCATACCCCACAATATCCAGCAGATCTTCTCCAATTCCACACTCCTACCAGCAACCTCTGTTCAGTTCACATTAATCGTCTCCATCTCCCTTCTCCATCCTGTGCTCACTTACAATCCACATGCCATTCAGCTTCTTCTTCTTCGGTCCATCCCTAAGGAAGTCCCTCCCCACTACTCTCCGATTAGAACTGATTCATTCCAGATTTAAATCTCTCCTAAAAACCCATCTTTTCTGTTCTGCATTTGATCTTTCTTCCTCCATTTCCTGACTTTATCTCATCCTCTGGTATTTCCTCTCTTGTATGATTGAGTTGTCCTTTCCCTTTCCTGTCCAATATTGTAGTTCTTGACCTTTTCTGGCTTCAACCACACTTGTATGTTTATAAATTGTACGCTGCCCTTGTGTCATGAAGGAGCAGTATATCAAATAACCCAATAAACATAAATACCCTGCCCTGATGCATCACTGGATAGCCGGGCACGTAGGGGGGCATAGACGGGGATATTCAACGTAACTAACCGTGTATGTGCCATTGAATATCGCCATCTAAGGTATTTACATGGTTTACTAGGCTGTAAACCATGTAAATGCCCTTCAAATATTAGGTCCTAAGTGTTTTTATCTTGCATCCACTACAGTATTTGCTGGACGCTGCATAGCAATACCTCTGAGCTAGTTGGTGTGTGCAGCGTTATAAGTGGGTTTCTCCGATTGTATATAGAATCCACCTTTCCTCCTCATCCCTCCTCTGCTGCTCAACTTGTCATTTACATTATAATGCTCTGTATACACTAGCAGGTTCATTCCATCCGGGACATACACCGCCTCTATAGGTCTGGTTTGACCGGATGTACAGAGGGGGTTGCGATTCTGATCCTGCGGGGCACATCTAGCCCCACGGGATCAAAATCACAATCAGTCATGTACATGCAGACTGGGACTGTGAGTTAGTCGGGCTTTAAATGGAGCCACAGCGCCATGGCGTCTGGTTGCCATGGTACCATGGCTCCATTTAAAAGCTGAGGAGCCGGCCACCGGAAAAAAAGCTTATTTCCCACATCCCGACCCCCGATCTGGCTTTCTAAGGCCACGGTCGGGCTGCATGGAAAATCCTCTGCCCCCCCCCCCCCCACCACCCTATCCATGCCCCGGGCAGGAAAACAAAAATGTCCTCAGAGGTGGAATAACTTTCCCGCACAAGTCACTGGCCCTGGATGTACAGGGCCGACATTAGAATCAGCCCTGTACTGGCGACCGCCCACCGCCTGCTCAGATTCTGCCCCCGAGCTGCTCCTTCCCCCCCCCCCCCCATCTAACTTACCAGCACAACCGGCAGGGAGGCTAGATGCCGGCAGGGGAAGACACGAATAGCGGGGATGGACATCCCAAATGGAAGATCCATCCATGCTATTCATAGCACAGAATCGGACCCTAGGTTAATAGTTTTTTTATTTCAAATTGCCCACTTTTCAAATTTAAAAATTAAGTATAGTTCTTACTGCTCCTTGGGACATAATCATATCTTATTTATTTATTTATTTATTTAACAGGTTTTATATACCACTTTATCATTTCAATCAAAGCGGTTTACATTGAAACTTAAACTTGGTAATGTACATTAAACAGGGACATTGATAACTTGGATTTTTCTGAGGCAATGGATGGTTAAGTGACTTGCCCAAGGCCACAAGGAGTGCTAGTGGGAATCGAACCCTGGTAATCATAAAATAATTTGTAGGGGTATTTATGGATTCTTACAGATATTTTATATTTAGTTTATTTATTTATGGTTTTATTTTTTTATCTGTTCCATTTTACTTTATTTATATAATTATTCATTTTTTAATGTTATTCATTTACAATTATTGATTTTTTAATGTGTTTGTTTGTATTAGATGCTTGTACCTCCTGAGGATGGCATTAGCTGAAACACGTTGGGGTTTTCTCCATAATAAAGCTGCTTAACCCATTACTGTTGGTGCACCTGCTCTGTGTTTCCATTTGTGCATGTGTACATCTGTGTTGTGTGTGCATGCATATACATGTGTACATTGTGTGTGTCAATGTTGTCTCTGACCTGGAAGAAAGAAGGGTTGATCAGTTTGAATGGATTGGTACCCAAGCATGTGCAGCACAGCTCATGGAATCTTTCCATCCCATCTGCGTGTGTGTGCACCTGTGTGATTGGTTGTGTGTGTTCTTATCTGTGTTACCTGTATTGTTGTGACCTGGACAACAGAAGAGGGGCAGTTAGAATGGAGAGGTACCAGTCTGTTGGTTGCTAAAGAATAATAAAAATGAAACCAAAGGGGGTGTTTACTAAATGGCGGTAGCAAACTCCATGCAATATCAGAGCCGCGGCTCCGATATCGCACGGAGTCTGCTACCGCCATTTAGTAACCCCCCCTCCCCCACACACACAAGTGTATTAATGCTGTATATCTAACCATTAGAGAACACTGTCAATAGATTTTACAGCTTAACCTACAGGGCCAGCACTAATTGGCAATATACGTTTGGAGAGGTTTCCTCAATTCATGGGTTACTATGGTATAACCTGCCCATATGCATTGATCCTGTAGGTTTGATTGTTGAACGCCTGTTTCAACCAGCACAATCTGTCCAAAGGTAGGTGTTTTGCTGCCATATAGTACTACCGGTAGTTATTTTGATTCAATGTAATCCAGCAAGGGGAAATAAAGTTTGTGGGATTCATTAAATCAGTTGTGTGCAGTAACAGTAAATGAGCAGAGAGCACCTTTGGCCAGCTTTGAAATTGGTTTCTAGTTCCATTAGGTACACAGCAGGGGATAAGAAAATTAAAGTATAGACAGCAACTAATAGCAAACTACACTGTTTAGTCACTAGGTATCACCACACACAGCAATCATTAAGCAAACTATATAGCTTAGTCACTACATTCCAAGAAAGAAAATTAAATATATATCAGAATCACTAGAAAGCAGTTCAGCAGAGGGAATAGGGGGAGGGGAGATGATGCGGAAAGGATGCAGAGAGTGACGGTTTCTAGGCAAGTGTGTGTCGCTATCTGGGTTGGCTCACTGTGCATCTGTGACCAGGAGAGAAGACGGGAAAGCACAATTATCTAAAACTAGTCAATGTCTGCATACTGCAGCCGCATCAACTGGTTTTTTTCATAGTACTGTATTAGGTCATTGGGGGGGGGGGGGGCTTTATTCTTCCTTGCATGTGTTGGTCCCACTCTCGTTAAAATTTAGAGAGCTAGTTTGCCTTCGAAGAGACACCGTGTCAAATCCCCTATGCATTTCTTTTCAACATTCACTGATTATCTTATTCTTTCCAATCCAAAGGAAAAGTCTGACAGCTCTGGATATCAGTACTTGTCAATTAAAACTAAATGTGTTTTTCCTGTATTTCATAGCAGAATGTGGTTAGATTGTTCACTCTTCCCTTCTTATTAGCATGTGAAAGAAAGATATAGGGGTATCTTTACTGAAGTGCATTAGCTGCTCACAGGATTAGCACCTCATGGTAATGATGAATTCACAAAAAAAATCAGATATTGCAGGCAATATCCTGCAGTATCTGATATTCCCGTGGTACAGCTCCCTAGAGGCGGGATCAGATTGGGGAGGGGGAAATGCCGTGGTTGGCAGCCACCGCGCGAAAGGGTTTTGTGTGATGGCTGCCAAAACCAGGCCCAATCACGGCAGTGTCGTGGGCCTCTCTTTGGATACTTCGCAAATGCAAATTCCCGATAAGGTTTGCTCAGATTCAAGCTTTGCATGCAAGGCTGCGGGTCAGCTGCTGCCCAATGGAACTGTTTGCTACATGTAAATCCTTTCATGCGCAGCATCCCACCTGCTCCTTATAGGGTGAATTACATGAGTATCGATTTACACACAAACCTTATAAAATCAAAAGTATTTGCAAATACAAAACTCTGCCCAGCTCTTCCCACTCCCAATCCGTCCCCCCCCCCCCCAAAAAAAAAAACATTTATTTTTGTAAGGCATTAAGTAAGTATGAATTCAGCTTTTTGGCACAACTTTCCAGGGACCTTCTTAAAAACAATATGCATGTGAAACCGTATTATACCTTCAGGAATCCTTTCTAGACTTACCCCTATAGAGGGCAAGAAATAGGAAGAAACAGAGTGAGAGAGAGAGAGAGAGAGAGAGAGGCTGGGAGATAGTGTATTGCCGTGTTTGTTAGAGAAAGATAGACAGAGACTGGCACATTGCTTGCATCATGGTCACCTTGAAAGATTCAGGCAGCCTCTTCGCGAGCACTTTCTCCAGCCCCCGCAGTTGTGCAGCACAGCGCAGCAGCAGCATTTCCCTCAGTGTCTGTCGTGCAGTCGGACAGCAGCCTTCCGGTACAGTCTGAACCTAAGAACATAACATAAGAACATAAGCTATGCCATACTGGGTCAGACCAAGGTCCATCAAGCCCAGTATCCTGTTTCCAACAGTGGCCAATCTAGGTCATACGTACCTAGCAGTTTCCCCAAAAGACACAGGTTCCACAATGCTTGTACTGGGTCAAGCATTGATATCCTGGGTCCCTTCTTAATAATGGTTTATGGACCTTTCCTCCAGGAACTTGTCCAAACCTTTTTTAAACCCAGCTACACTAAAAGCCTTTACTACATCCTCCGATAACAAATTCCAGAGTTTGATTACACATTGAGTGAAAAAATATTTTATTTTGTTAGTCTTAAATAGTTTACCCTGCAGCTTCATTGCATGTCCCCTAGTCTTTCTATATTCTGATAATGTAAACAATCTATCTACGTTTACCCGTTCCACTCCGTTCATTAATTTATAGACTTCTATCATATCTCCCCTCAGCCGTCTCTTTTCCAGGTTAAAGAGCCCTAACCTTTATAGCCTTTCTTCATAGGAGCATCCTTCCATCCCGTTTACCATTTTGGTGGCTCTTCTCTGAACCTTTTCTAATAACGCTATATCCTTTTTAAGATACGGCGACCAGAATTGCACACAATATTCAAGATGCAGTCTCACCATGGAACGATATAGAGGCATTATAGTATCTTTTGTTTTATTTTCCATTCCTTTCCTTATGATACCTAGCATTCTATTTGCTCTCTTGGCCGCCGCGGCACACTGGGCCGAGGGTTTTAACATGTTATCCACAATGACGCCCAAATCTTTTTCCTAGGTGGTGGTTCCTAAAGTGGAACCTTGCATTGTGTAACCATAGTTTGGGTTGTTCTTCCCTAGGTGCATAACTTTGCACTTGTCCACATTAAATTTCATCTGCCATTTTGATGCCCAGTCTTCCAATTTATCAAGATCCTCTTGCAATTTTCCACAATCCTCATGGGTTTTAACAACTTTAAATAGTTTTGTGTCATCTGCAAATTTGATAACCTCACTCGTTATTCCATTTTCCAGGTCATTTATTTATTATTTTTTTATATAATAATTTTTATTAGGTAAATATCGGAACGGTCATACAAACATCAAAACAATACAGCATCAAACTGCCCCGTACATCATCACCCACCACCCATCCGGGAAACTACATGTCTCTCCCAAAGGTGTACAAAGAAGCGCAACTCCAAACTTATACTATTAACTAGTAATATTCACAACAAATGTTAAGAGTCGGAGGTACCACAGCATACCTAAAGTATACAACCAAAATCAGCCTTGGATAGAGTGACACCACTTGGCCCTCAACCCCACAAGAGTAGGAAACATATAAGAAAAGTAAGAAAGAGAAGAAAGAGAAGGAAGAAAAGCAATTCAAGAAATAGAACATAATAACAATCCCACTAATACATCTGCAACTCTAATTGCACTTAATAAACGAACACACTTTTTATCCTAAAGAGCCATTATAAGGGGAAATAACCACCTCCTCATAGTATAGATAGCCATATATCACAGCCTTAGAACTAATCAATACCTATGCCATACCTAAACTATACTATACCCCCCTCCCATTCCCCCCCACCCGCCCTTCCCCCCCCTACCCACCTCCCACCCTCACCAGTGCAAAACTATCTCTGTACAGACCGGTCACTAGGAGAAGCCGGAACTTAGATCAACTACAGAAATGAGTGACTGTATGAACCAACCTCCACCGCCTTCCATAAATCATAATACACAAGAGAACTAAAGGGGATCAACCCCCCCCCCCAAGAGGCAAAAACAACTCCCAAAGTGGTGACACACTATCTCTGTCCGTCCCCTAACAATAGCTGTAAGTCTTTCCATTCGATAGATATCCCAAACCTTTATCCACCATTCCAGCAAACTTGGAGCACACGAACGCTTCCAAAAGCGCCCAATAACCGAGCGAGCTGCTAACATTAAACAATTTACTAAACGATTCTTATCCAAAGTGAGTAGCCGTTCCGGGATATAACCCAAAAGACAAAACGCTGGCTGACAAGGAAGCTCCACCTCCAGCTTATCAGAAATTTGTGAAAGTACCGCCATCCAAAAGTCCTGAATGTATTTACACTCCCACCACATATGCAGAAAAGTGCCCCGCTGACCACATAAACGCCAACATAGCGGATCATCCACGCTGCCCCACCGAAACAGTTTCTCAGGCGTGACCGCCATTCGAAAGAAGATACGCAGTTGTGTGTTCACAAGCAACAAAGAAATGGAGCACCTATGTGTATATTCCGTAATTTCATCCCAAATGTCCTCCATGTTAGCTAACAAATCCCGCTCCCACTGAGCCTGAGAAATAGGAGGAGAAGAAGAACCGGCAATTACCGAGGAAAGAGCTCTATATAATCTAGCCAGTAGAGCCTTTGAGCTAGAGCTTTGAAAGAGAATAGTTTCCCATTGCCTTGGAGTTCTCGTTCCCGCAGAGAAGTACTTCAGTTCCGAAAAGCAATGCCTAAATTGGAGATACTGAAAGACCGACACCTCTCTCCCAAAGATATGTGCCAAGCTCTGACGGGACAAAAATTTACCCTTATTATACATGGAGGAAACCTTAACCTGGGCACTAACTGTGCGAAGATCACTGCCCACAAACTCAAGAAAGGGGAGGGATCCTAACACAGTAAAAGGAGATAATTTTGAAGGCAACAAAGATGAAGCACTCGCTTTTTTCCAACTGCGCCACACAGGTTCCAACAGTGGATGTCGTAAGAGTAACTGATGACTGGAACGTGCATCCAGAAACGGTATCGCCAATAAGGGAGTAGGAGAAAGCCAAGTAGTTTTGGCTTGAGCGCAAGAAGCATCCGAATGATGTATCCAAAAATGAAGAATACGCAGGCAAGAACAATGATAATATAATTCAAAATTGGGAAGACCCAACCCCTCTAAGTGTAATCTTCTGGAATGTAATCTTCTGGTCTACTCTACTTTTGGCTACGCTCCGTTTGGTCCTGGGTTCATTTCACAGAGACAGTAGGGTAAGCAGCACAAATAAGATAACCAAACAGGTGTGGCTTGGAAAAAGGGTTTTATATAGAAATAGGCTTATCTCATCAGGCCCGGAGACTGACATCACCAGGGGGTCAGAGCTAATCTCATCTTGTAAACTACCCTCATTAAGTTTGGAGACTGACATCACCAGAGTAACAAAGCTGCTTGAAATCCAAGGTCTGGGAACAGCCATGACACCTATGCTAGGCATAATGTCCTGCTGGTGTATGCTGACATCTCCCACACCTTTTTTATTTTTATTTATTATTTGTGCCTGGAAATGGTGGAAGCAAACCTGTGGTACCTGTCCCAGCTGCCATTACATGATAGTAGGCAGTTTGTCTAATACCTCCTGTATTAAATACCTGCACAGTACTGTCTCTAGTGTTCTAGAGATAAACAAGTCCCCTTATGAGTCCAAACCTCGTGTCTTAGGTAGGGCAGCCACTACTGGGGGGGGGGGGGGGGGAACCCAATATGCTACCTCTGTGCCCGTCTTAGAGAGAGTGAACAGTGCATAAGGGCTGCAGGAATTTTTGAGGAGGTTAAAGCCGAAACTTACCAGGATGCTATGAGTGAGGATAGGAAGCAATACTAGACTGCAGCTGACTCTGGTATTCAATGTAATAGGAAATGCCAAATTAGCCAAATTAGCAGGCCAAATGAGCCTGGATGTAGGGGTAGATGCTGGAGAAATTCAGTGTAACTACCTTAAAATGTTGTTGGTGTTTTTGTAGGACATGGGCTGCATGTGTTTCATTTTACAACACAGGAAAATTATGATATGCATAGCAATATTTGTACAGCAGTTAAAATAATAGGGTGACTAAAAACATTACAGACATGATCAGCATTAGGTGAGTAACCAAATAACAATTCCCACACAGACGCATGAGCATCTTGTAGCAAGTGTGTCCGTTCTTATAAGTGATGGTGTGATTCACTTCAGTGGATGTTGTTCTAAGGTGATCAATATAGGCATGGAGTTCTGTAAAGTTGAGCAGTTTATGTAGTGTCTCTTCTCCCCTGCCAAGTGGTAATGGATGTACAGCATATGAGATAAAGTCTGGAATGTCCATAGAGTCATTGGTAACCAGCGGTGTGGAATAAGTTGTCCCATTAATGGTGATGGAGACCAGTGGTGTATGACTGCACCAGGTATTGTTTGAACTGTACAACAAAGTGTTCTTAGGAAGGCGGGTGTCATGCATTTTGGGAGCAACTGAAAAAGAAACATTCTTTGTCCTGACAGGAAATATTGTACAAAATCTAGGCAGGAGGACCTAAAAAGTAATGTTCTGGAGGTGTCCTCAATTCTTGTGTCCTTTCTAGAGAAGTGGAAACAAGAAATTAGGCCTTACCTGCTAATTGTCTTTCCTTGAGTTCTCTCCGGGCCAGTCCGGAACATATGGGTGATCAATCCGCTCCAGCAGCTGAGGACTAAAATCTGAAAGTTTTCCTGACAGTGTATCCAGCTCCCCCGGGTGTCAGTTAATCAGTCTTAAGGTAACAAAGCAGAAAAACAACAAAACTAAACTAAATAGACTACTGTGAACAGAGAACAAACAAGGCGTGGCTGAAAAAGAACAGACCCATTCCAGACAGCCATACGCATCTCAGAGGTGCTGTAGCGGTCAATATTAGACCTTTGTTTTTGTTTTCGGCATTCTTTATTCGTCTCATAGTAAGTTTATTGTATTTGTTTTCCAATTGGTACGTTTTGTAAAGGAACTTCATCATCCCCCTACATCGAAAAAAACTGAAACACTACAACCAACACACCGAACACGCTTGCCGCTGTAAACCTCGCAGACAAACTAGGGCGGGTCCCGGACTGGCCCGGAGAGAACTCAAGGAAAGACAATTAGCAGGTAAGGCCTAATTTCTTGTTCCTATTCGTCTCTCCGGGCCAGTCCGGAACATATGGGAAGTACCAAAGCAGTACCTAAAGACGGGAGGGTCCTGCGAGACCTGCTATAAGCGCCGCAGCGCCAACCCTGGCGTCCTCCCTAGCTTGCACGTCCAATCGATAATGCCGGGCAAACATATGCAAAGAAGACCACGTCGCCGCCCGACAAATGTCTACCGGCGGAACCAAGGCATACTCCGCCCAAGAGGTAGACTGACCTCTAGTAGAATGAGCTCGAAGCCCCAACGGAACCGGTTTGGCCTTAGCTTCATACGCGGCGCGAATCGCATGTTTCACCCAGCGAGAGATAGACGCTTTAGTGGCCGCTTTACCTTTTGCAGCCCCTCCGAAAAGCACAAATAATCTGTCTGACTGACGAAACAACTCAGTTACCTGAAGGTACTGACGCAACACACGTCCCAAATCCAGCCGCTTAAGTGACCGATCCAACTCACTGCTCCCCAAAGACCGAAAGGTGGGGAGTGAAACTACCTGATTGACGTGAAACGGAGAGACAACCTTCGGGAGAAACGAGGGTACTGGCCGCAACACCACTTTTTCGGCCGAGAAATGCAGGTACGGTTCCTTGCACGAAAGAGCTTGCAGATCTGAAATTCGTCGAGCCGAACACAAAGCCACCAAAAAAGCAGTTTTCCAAGACAACTCACGCAGATGCTCCGATGAGCGACCTACAAATGGAGGCTCCGTCAACGCTTGCAACACCAAGTTCAAATCCCAAGGAGGAACAACCGGCCGCACTGGAGGTCTAATATTCCTAACGGCTCTCAGGAAACGAACCACATCGGGATGCGAAGACAGCTGCCTCCCCTGCACTCTACCCCTGTAGCAGGTCAGGGCCGCCAAATGAACTCGCAGCGTACTTAGCGCCAAACCTTTATCCAAACCGTCCTGAAGAAAACCTAAGATATCCGAGAGCGGCGCCCCCCAGGGCTTTATGCAACGCTCGCCGCACCACTCTTCAAACACCCGCCATACTCTAACGTAGGCCAACAAAGTCGATCTCTTTCTGGACTGCAACATAGTCGCTATTACTGAGCTCGAGTAACCCTTGCGGCGCAACCTTTCCCGTTCAAGAGCCAGGCCGTAAGACAGAATCGATCCACCTGCGGCATGAGCACCGGTCCTTGCCGCAAGAAACCGGAGCGAACGGGAAGCCTCCCGTTCGCTCCTGTTCGAAGGGGAGGAATGGTCTAGTGGTTAGGACAAGGTACTTCAGGCCAGAGGGCCGGGGGTTCAAGTCCCACCTGGGGACAGCAATCTCAAGCCGGAGGGACTGGGATTTCTAGTCCTATAGGCACTCCTTGTGTTCTTGAGCAAGCCACTTAACCCTCCATTGCCCATGTTCCCTGTAAGTATTAGCGTATGTGTCTCATATCCCCTTGTGTTAAATGTATCCCCCAATTGACCGCTTTGACCCGGAGAAAAGCGGGATATAAATACAGCTAAATAAATAAAGCCTCCAGGGTGGAACTACGAGAAGTCGCATCAGATCGGCGTACCAGGGACGCCTGGGCCAATCCGGAGCCACCAGAATCACTGGACCTCTGTGAGATGCCACCCGCTGAATGACTCTCCCCAAGAGCGGCCATGGAGGAAAAACATAGAGAAGCTGATCCCGTGGCCAAGGTTGAACGTCCGTCCAGGTCCTCGGACATGTGTTCCCTGCGCCTGCTGTAAAACCACGCTGCTTTGGCGTTGGCCTGGGTCGCCATAAGATCGAAGACTGGCTGCCCCCAACGCAGCAAAATCTCGCGAAACACCGCCTCATCAGGCTCCCACTCCCCTGGATCCAGACAATGACGACTGAGATAATCGGCTTGAATGTTGTCCTTTCCTGCCACGTGCGCCGCCGATATCGCCAAGAGATCGGCTTCCGCCCACAGAAACAACTGCTGGCTTTCCTCTAGCAACACCGCACTGCCCGTGCCGCTCTGCTTGTTTATGTAAGAAACTGTCACCTGATTGTCGGAAAAAACTCGAACCGCTTTCCCCCCGAGCACTGCGACAAACGCCAGCAACGCCAGACAAACCGCTCGGAGCTCCAACCGATTGATCGACCAGCTCCTCTCCTCCGCAGACCAAGTTCCTTGCGTCACTCGATCCAAGCAATGAGCCCCCCAACCACAGAGGCTTGCGTCCATCGTGAGCAAAACCCAGTCGGACACCTCTAGCGGAACTCCCACTCGGAGATGCGCAGGCATCAACCACCACTGCAAACTGAGACGCACCTCCTCCGGACAGACCAGCCTGCGGGAGAGAGGGTGATCCTGAGGAGACCAGCGGGACAACAACGCTCTCTGGAGTGGTCGCATATGAGCTCGGGCCCATGGAACCAGATCTAAGGCCGCTGCCATCGAGCCCAACAGCTTCAGATACCTCCACGCGGTCGGAGCCGTCACTCGCAGAAACGCTGACACCTGCCGCTGAATCTTCTGCACCCTGTCGTTCGGAAGAAACACTGAACCGACCTCCGTGTCGAACAACGCTCCTAGGTAAGTCAACTGTCGAGCCGGCTCCAAATGACTCTTCGCATAGTTGATGACCCAACCTAATTGCTCGAGGAACTGCACCACCCGCGCTGTGGCCGCCAGCGAATCCTCCCGAGATGGCGCCCGAATTAACCAATCATCCAGATAGGGATGAACCTGAATCCCCTCTTTCCGTAGTGCTGTGGCCACCACTACCATCACCTTGGTAAAAGTTTGAGGAGCTGTAGCTAGCCCAAAGGGCAATGCCCGAAATTGAAAATGGCCCTTGGGCACCGCGAAACGCAGAAACCTCTGATGTTCGAGCCTGATTGGAATATGCAAGTAAGCCTCGGTGAGATCGATGGATGCCAGAACTTCGCCCTGTCGAACCGACCGTATCACTGACCGTAACGTTTCCATCCGAAAATGGGGCACTCGCAAACAACGATTTACGTGTTTGAGATCTAGGATAGGTCAAAAAGAACCTTCTTTCTTGGGCACCACAAAATAAATCGAGTATCGACCTAACCCGCACTGGTCTGCAGGAACCAGCACCACCGCCTGAAGACGCAACAAGCGCTGCAGAGTCTCCCTGACGGCTTCCTTCTTCGCCTGCAGACCGCACGGGGATAGAACAAAAGCTTCTGGAACCGGCTGAGCGAACTCCAAAGCATAGCCGTCCCTGATAATTTCCAGAACCCAACGGTCCGTGGTTATGCTGGCCCAGGTGGACAGAAACTGTTGTAACCGACCACCCACCGGAATCCCCACCTGGACCGGCCTCGCTTCATTGGGACTTTTTAGCTGAGGTCTGCTGAGCATGAAAGTAGCCTCTGTTGAAACCTCTGGCCCCCCGAAAGGACTGCTCCCTAGACACAAAGCGTCCCCGCTGATAAGGAGTGAAACGCGCTCCCCGGAATCTGCGAAAGTCTCGACTGTGACCCCGGAGCAGGGCACCTGGCTTTGCCGCTCTCGGACGATCCTCCGGCAGCCGACCCCCTTTGGAGTCACCCAAATCCTTAACAATTTTTTCTAATGCTTCTTCAAACAATAACTTGCCCTTGTACGGAAGCTTACTAAGACGCGCCTTAGACGACACATCTGCTGCCCAATTCCTGAGCCATAGGAAACGCCTGGCGGCAATAACCGAAGCCATAGACTTCGCCGAAATGCAAACCAAATCATAAAAAGCATCCGCTTGATAGGCAGCTGCAGACTCCAATTTAGCCATGTCCGCTGCAGCTTCCTCCACTCTTTCGGACGACTGTTCCCCTTGCAGCCAGCGGATAGAGGCTCGGGAAACATAAGAACCACAAATAGAAATCTGCAGAGCCAACGCAATGGAATCAAACACTTGCTTTAGAAGCGCCTCCAACCTACGATCCTGCAAGTCTTTGAGGGCAGTACCCCCTTCAACGGGAATGGTGGTTTTCTTAGTGACCGCCGAAACCAGCGCGTCTACCTAAGGCATGCGCAAAACGTCCTTTTCGTCTTGAGGCACCGGGTACAGCCGAGCAATCGAGCAACCCCCTCGAAGAGAAGCCTCCGGGAACTCCCATTCAGACTCTATCATCTGTTTGATAACCCTGTGTACCGGGAAACACCTCTGCTCAGAACGAAACCCCTGCAATAAGGGATCTTCTAGGGGTTCCTGCTGAACCGAAGGCAGGGCTATATTCAGAGCCGCCAGCAACTGAGCAATCAAAGCTCCCAGTTCTTCTTTGCGGAACATTCTAAAGACATTGGGATCCTCGCCCGGTCCCAATTCACCTTCCTCCAATTCAACTGGCCAGGCTTCCAGCCCTGCCTCCGAGAGAAGCTCCCCTTCTTCAGCCCCTGGAGAAGGAGAAGGAGGGGGCTCCCTAGCTTCCACCCTCCTGTCCTTACACTTAAGCCCCGACGAACTAGCCTCCCCTAGGTCCTCAGCTAAAGGACCGGCAAACTGGGATCCAAACAGGTTGTCAGAGCTAGGAGTGTGAGACAATTGAGACTTCTTTAAAAGAAAGGCATTATGTAGAGATAAATTAAATTCCGGAGAGAAATAAGACCCTAGGGACTCCTGCAGTGCTGACATAGGCTGCTGCTGCAGATCTCCCCGCTCAGCCTGCTTGACTGTCTTAGATTTTTTTTTTTTTTTAAATCTTTTATTTAAATTTTTTAACGTACCAACATACAAACACTGTAAAACAAACCCAAGAAAACCCGTCCCTCCCCCCCCCCCCCACCAGCAATACAATCCCATCCCCTGTAGGCTATGCAACTCCATCGCCAGCTCTAGCAAGATACTTCTCTTGCATAGCTACCCAAATACCATGGGAGCAAAGATCCATATCACAAAGTTAACTCTCACACGCTCACTCGAGCTTTTGCGACATAGTCATCTAAACATCGCCACTTATCCAACCCAGAGCCCCCAACATGATTACCCCTGCGCCCGCTAATAATAGCAGCATGATCCTGCGCCTTCTCATAGCTGGCATAGAGGCACACCATATTCCACCAATGGTGGACATCTAGTCTGCTGGAATCCTTCCAGCATGCCAAGATGTGCTTCAGGGCTATGGCAACTAAAAAATCCAACAAAAAACGCTTTCCTTTCAAATCAGGAAGGCCACTTGCAGAAGAGCGCAGGATCACTACCTGCCAGGTACAGGGCGACTGAAAGCACAAGATCTGTTGTATCTTATCCCAAACAAGGAGCCAAAAGAATGTACGTAAAGGCAATCAAAAAACATATGTTTATAAGTACCAGGACCGGGAGAACAAGACCAGCACATGTTACCAGAATCGGGCTTCCATCTGGAGAGCCGATTAGGAGTAATAATAGCACGATGGAGCAAAAAGAATAAGGACTGCGTTATAGCGGCTGCTTTAGAGACCCTGCTGACCCTAGACCACAGGAGCGACCAGTCTTGAGAGGAGATTGGTACACCTAAGTCCAACTCCCAATTGCCACCGCCCGCCGGTACAGAGGGGCTGCCCTCCCGCAAGTATGCGTAAAACTTAGAGGCTACACCAGCCTTTCTAGAGTATGAGAGGGCCAGTTCATACAAACCCCAGGTCGGGGCCAGGCACCGGTTAGACACCCCCGCAGAGGTTAAACAGCTTACTAGTTGAATCCATTGAAACTGACACCTAGGAGGCAGCGAAAATTCCTGTTGCAACCTATCCCAGGGTTTCCACCGCCCGTCCTGAAGCAATTGCCCAATTGTCCAGATACCTTTGGCTTGCCATTGCCGCCATCCAAAGGATTTGCGGCCAATTTTGAATCGAGGGTTCCACCAAATCGGCATCCGATGGGACACCGAGTTCTCTGAACCCATTACTCCAGCCAGATGTTGAAATGCCCCTTGGGTCGCCACTATTATTGCCAAAGCAGGGGAGGATGACGGGCATGCCATGCCGACCAGAAGATCCAAGGGGATCGGCTCTACTAACCGCCTTTCCACCTCTACCCAGACTGGACACGATCCCCCACGCTCGCGGGGACACCACAACGCCCCTTGTTTAAGCAAGAAGGCCAGGTGGTACCTGTGAAAATCCGGGAAGTTTACCCCCCCATAACTTTGCTCACCTTTAGCTTGCCGAGAGCTATCCTAGGGGGCTTCCCTTGCCACAAAAAGGCCACTAGTTGTCTCTCCCAGCCCTTATACACCTTCTGGGGGAAGGAAGTCGGCAGCATCTCTAAAATATAATTTATTTTGGGGGCGAGGACCATTTTGATAGACTCCATATGGCCCCACCAAGATAGATGTAACGGCGACCACTTGGTCGTGAACGTCTGGATCAGATCCTCAATCTGCTGACAATTGAGATGAAAAGTCTCTTCGAGAGAGCTACAAAAGCGCACACCTAGATACTTGACCGCCTTCTTTTCCCAGACGAAAGGAAAGTCCTTAACAGCCTCCGAAAACGTGACTCTGTTCATGGGGAAGGCAACAGACTTAGACCAGTTTATTTTATAGCCAGACACTTTTGAGAAGTGGCCTATGACCCTCAGAATCTCATCCAGAGAGCTGGGTTGAGAAAAAAGCAGCAGGTCGTCCGCGTAAGCTGCGAGCTTAACCTGAAGATCCCCGATCCAAACACCCTTCACCTTCTCTGAATGGCGGATTAATAGCCCTAGCGGCTCCAAAGCCAGATTGAAGAGGATCGGTGATAGAGGACAGCCTTGCCGAGTCCCCCGGAATAAAGAGAAGGGGGCAGACAGAAGCCCGTCCACAAGGATACGAGCCCATGGGGAAGAATAGAGCACCTGGATACAACGGATGAAACCCTCTCCAAATCCAAACCAACGCAGGACCCTAAATAAAAAGACCCACTCAAGCCGGTCAAAGGCCTTTTCTGCATCCAAGGAGATCCCCACCAAAGGGGAACCAGCTTGCTCTGAGACGGCCAGGATATCAAGTAGCAACCGGGCATTATCCGACGTCGCCCTCCCGGGCATAAAGCCACATTGGTCAGGGTGAATCAAATCAGCCGATACCTTCGTCAACCTATTGGCCAAGACAGACGCGAACAGTTTGTAGTCCGCATTTAAGAGAGAGATCGGCCGATAATTCTCCACCTTAAGGGCGTCTCTACCCGGCTTTGGTAATACCACAATAGTGGCCTCACTGAAGCCCCCCACTACGGGCACCTGATCTTGCAGAAGCTGAAAATACTGACATAAAAAAGGCAGAAGCTCCTCTTGAAACACCTGATATAGTTCGATGGGAATACCATCCGGGCCTGCGGCCTTACCTCTTTTAGCCGCCTTAAGAGCGTAGCGAAGCTCACCCAAAGAGAAGGGAACATCCAAATCCAACGCCTGTTGGGCCGTGAGGCTAGGATGGGGGATATGTTCCAGGAATGCATCGCATTCCTCCCCATTATTCCCCCCCCTCTGAACTGTACAAGCCAGCATAAAAGGCTCTGAAGGCGTCGGCTATCTCCGGTGTTTTTGTGAGCACAGCCTGGTTACTCTGTTGGAGAGCAGCCACTTTAACCTTCTCTGCCTTGGGAGCCAAAGTAGTTGCCAGCAGCCGACCCGCCTTGTTTTGCTCCCTATAGAAGCGTGCGTTAGAAGCCTGCGACAACTTTTCAGCTTCCTTACTTAAGATGTTATTAAACTGATACCTGAGCTTCTGTAACCGTAGCAAGACACACGGATCCACTTTCTTTCGCAACAGGCGCTCTCCCGCCCAAATTTGGGACTCCAGCTCACTCAAGACAAGCTTTCGATGTCTCGCCGCCCCGATGGCGAAACTGGTGATTCTAGCGCGCAGGGAGGCATTAAAAGCCTCCCACCATGCCCATCCGGAAGTTGCCTCGGGAAGGTTCACCGAAAAGTATTCTTTAATAACTCCCCGGAGAAATGCACAGAAGTCCTGATCCAAAAGTAAAGATCTCTGAAAGAACCACCCGGAACCCCTGTCAGGAGAAGGATCAGGCAGAAAAGAAAGGAAAACAGCCGCGTGATCTGAGACTGTGCACGCCCCAATTTGTGCATCTTCCACTTGAGCCACGAGAGCCCTGGAGATCAAAAAGAAATCGATCCGGGAGTGTGACCCGTGCGGAAGGGAATAGAAGGTAAACTCCTTCTGTGAGGGGTGTAGCAAGCGCCAGACGTCTACTAAATCCAGCTCCTGGGCCATACTATTAAGCACTTTAGCCGCTCGACAGGTCCTAACCGAACGATAGGGTTGACGATCAATGAGAGGGTCCATCACTAGGTTGAAGTCACCACCTAGAACAAGCTTAGCATGACTAAGGTCCTGTAACTCCCCCGCAATCTCGTGGAAAAAGGAAACATCGTCAACGTTTGGGCCGTATACATTCATTATAACAAAAGTCTGGTCTCGTATTCGTAGACGAGTTTTCACCCATCTCCCCCTCGGATCTGCCCGAGTCATTTCAACAACCGGCTGGAGAGTTTTCCGGGCCAAGATAAGCACCCCATTTTTCTTATGACAAGCCCCGGCCACACCGATCAACTGATACTGCCCCCCACCCAGCTTATGTGCCTCCTCTGTCGGCAAGCGGGTCTCTTGGAGCAGTACAACGTCAGCCCGTGCCTTCCTACAATATAGCAAGATCTTGTTCCTCTTCATGGGGTTATTGATTCCCTTTACGTTCAGTAACATAAAATTAAGTGATCCCAGAACACACAATTAATAACATACTTGACGTGAAAGAGTACAGAACAATCAACCAGGTGGACCCAGCTCCCGCAGAGAAAAAACATACCCCATCCCAAATAAACCAATAAAGCCCCAACCCAACCTTAAGACTAAAACTGTATGGGAGAACCATCCCGAACAAGGCTACAGCTTTACCCCCCACCGCCCGGATACCCCACACGCACTCCCCCCCCCCCCCCACTGCATAGCCAGAATCACAATCAAATCCCCCACTCAAACCCGGGACTCATCCATACCTATCCACACACACACGCCCCCCTGCAACCCACATGCTTACACACACACAAAAGTGCAATCCCCCCCCTCCCACCCAACACGCATACACATCCCAGTCAATTACCTAAGGAGGACCAAGGAGGACCGGGGACAGGAAGAGAGCCCAGGGGAGGGCACCAGGGGGAACGGGGAACAGGAGGGAGCCACAAGGAGACAGCCCCTATAATTAAGAGCCTCCAGCCAATTACTCGGTAGGTACCACATAGCACATGTACCATGTCCCATGTCCCCCCGCAGAGCTCAACCGGGCACCCCAAATTGGGGCCACCCTGACAGCACAGCACCTGTAACCAGAGCACAAAGTCCGCAAGCCAGAAGCAACAGTCTAGAAGCCCAAAAGACACTGGATCAACGCATCAGCATGGCTTCCTGTTCTTCCACGAATTGAAGCAATAACTGTGGATCCTCAAACGTGCGCGTTTGATTATGTAAAGTCACCCGAAATCGCGCTGGAGCGAAGAGGCCATAACGCGCCTGAAGGTGTTGTAGCCTTGGGCGTAGAGCCAACATCTGCCGTCTTCTCTCTACAGTTCCCTTGCTGAAGTCGGGGAAAAAGGAGATATTCCGCCCCTCGAAATTGATCGGCGCCAAGGTCTTTGCAGCTGACATGATTTGCAAGGCCTGTTGGTGTCTCAGCACTCGCAGTATAATAGGCCTCGGTTGTTTAGCCTGCGGCCCGGCGTGCAGAGGGACTCGATGCGCTCTTTCAAATTCCAGAGGGGGGCTAAAATCCAGATGGAGAAGCTTCGGCAATTGCGCAGACAGAAAGGCCAGCATGTTACCCGCTTCAGCGCCCTCGGGCACTCCAATAATGCGCACGTTATTTCGGCGAGTGCGATTGTTTAAGTCCTCCAGGTTGCGCTCCAAGAACGCAATGCGTTTACTATTGACCAAGGTAAGTTTTAATCTCTCTTCATGGCATTCTACCTGGCTTTCCACACGTGAGATTTTTTCCGCGAGCCCCACAAGCTGCTCTTTCATTTCCTTTAACTCCACGATATCAGCTTGTACTCCGGAGAGCGTTTCTCTGTTAGCCTCTACAAGCCCGCGGACTGCTCGGATCTCCGTGAGCAGCTCCTGCATCGCGTCCATGTGCTCTCTGGGCCCAGCTGCCTTCTGCGGGGAGGGCGGATCTGGCTTCTGCCGTTTTGTACCGCCAGACCCGGGAGAACTGAAATCTAGCTTGCCGGATTTAACCGCAGCCATCCCTTCCCTCGTACCAGGCATGAAAAGGGGGACAGACTCCAGCAGCAGTGGGGGAGTGCAGGATTTATAGCAGGATTGCAGGGAGCTCGGGGATCAGGCTGCCATCTTGCTCGCCGGCCAAGCTCCGCCCCCGTGACTGTCTTAGATTTCTTTTTCTGAGGCTTGCTGTGCCGCGCGGGAGAAACGGCCTGATCCGACAAAATGGCCACCGTTCCCGCTCTCTCCCCAGAGCTATGAGCCAGAGCCAAACCCCCTCAGGAGGCTTATCCTCCATTTCCTGCACTGCCCGAACACTAACGATCGCAAAAGGCAAAAATACCGAAGCTGAACCCAGCAATCGTACCCCCTCGACCTCCGAAGAATGGCCCCACGGGAACCCAACCAGCACGTGCTGCCTGAGCGCTAGCACAACGATCCAGCCCCAAACTGCCGCGCCGATGACAAAACAACCTCCAAAAGCACTCCAACAGCCCAAAAAAAACACTGCGGAGAGCAGCAGGATACTACGGAGACTTACCGGTACTCACCGAACGCACAGTCTCACAACTCTCCCTTCCCCGCTTTGCCGCTGCTAGCGGTAAGTCGGGGAAGTGCCGTTAACTCGAGGCAAAAAGAGGAACCTGGGGCTCCCAGGCCTGCTTGTGCCTCCTCCGGTCCCCCGCTTCGCGAAGAGGCAGGCTCTACCCCCAGAAGCCGGAGCCGCGCTGTCAGCAAAATAAGGGGAGCTTCCCCGAATCGCCCTTGCTGCAGCTTGCAGTGTGAAGGAGAGCGAGGAATTTCCTTTTTGTTTGTATTCAATTATTATTATTATTTTTTTTTTTTTTTGAAAAGGACTGCGGAGAAGTAAGGTCCCTTTCCCCTGCCTGTTCCGTTCTCTTCAAGTGCGCTCTCTACCAATATATCTAACTACAATGCACTGTCTCAGGGGAGCTGAGTCCAACGACGTCCAGTTCAGCTGCTGAGGACTGAAAGACTGATTAACTGACACCAGGGGGAGCTGGATACACTGTCAGGAAAACTTTCAGATTTCAGTCCTCAGCTTCTGGAGCGGATTGATCACCCATATGTTCCGGACTGGCCCGGAGAGACGAATAGGAACTGGTGGCGCCCACTGTACTTGAGTGATGTTTGATGAATAGAACACTGGCTTGTCCTGTATGGAACAGAAACTCAGGATGACCAGATCCTTTCCTTCCGGGAAAGGTGGGGGTATTTCTTGATAGCGATATGCCCCATCTGTGGAGTTAGCCCAGCCAATCGTGCATATTCGGATGATAGTTCCTGTAATGAGACTGGGGTAGAAGAGAGCAGATACAAGAACAACAGGAAACCGAGACATAATAAAAGCTAACTTGTTTCACTCTACTAGGGAGTAAACTAGTGCTCCCCACTTATACAATGTAACAACAGAAATAATGTTTACTACTTATTTACATAACTATTAGACACATGTCCATTATATAGGACACATCAACTAGACAGCAGAAGTAAATAGTTACCATCCGCAAGCGACTTTTGTTTAGAAAGCAGTTGTCCGTGTTGTCTTCAGAAAGCAGCTGTCCATGCTGTCTTCAGGTGGTATCTGAAAGCAAAGACTGATAAAACACGTATTACCCATATGGTTTCAACTGGGTGATGTGTTTCCAATACTGCTGGTTGTCGGGCATTAGGATTTGGTATACGCTTGGGCCTAAGGTATCAGTAACTAAGTACGGTCCTTCCCACTTTGCAGTTCCAAAGGGGAGGTTTGGTCTAGGTCTCAAAATCATCACTTTACTCCCAACCTTGAGGGGCCTTAAATCAGAACCTTTTGCATGTACCTCCTGCAAATAATCTCTAGCTTTTTCTGTGTTAGCTAGCACAGTGGTCTGAATTTCTTTTAGATGTTCTTGCAGGGATTTCATCCACTCATTGGTGAGAATTACTGTCTGGTCCTCTGGAAGAAAAGGACCAGACAGTAATTCCACCGTTGCATTGGCCTTCCCATTAAGGCTTCATAGGGTGCAAAACCTGTGGATTTACAGACATTAGCTCTGATACACATAAGGACTAAAGGGAGCACCAGATCCCAATTTTTCCCGGTCAGATTAAGCATAGGGCTGAGGTGGGCCTTAATTGTTTGATTCATTCTTTCTATCTGCCCTGCTGCCTGTGGATGGTACGGAATGTGGAGTTGTTGTTCTATGTCTAGAAAATCAAACAATTCCTTGATGAGCTGAGAAACAAATGCAGGACCATTATCAGAATCAATAGTCTTGGGAATGCCCCAGCGTGTAAAAAATTGCATAGTTAGGATTTATGCAGTGGTTTGAGCAGTTTGATCTGGGACAGGGAATGCTTCTACCCAATGAGAAAAGGAATCAACAACAGTGAGCAAAAATCTATTTTTCCTAGCTGTTAACGGAAGAGGGCCCACATGATCTATTTGCAATCTCTCAAATGGGCCACAAGGAAGTGCTCTCATTAACTGTCTCCTTCTCTTTTTAGGTTGCCTCCCAAATGAAGCACAGATTACACAGGAGGAAACATGATCCTGTATATCATGTTTCATTTCTGGCCACCATACCAACCTGTTGAGGATAGTCTGCATTTCTTATGCTTTAGGGTGTCCCATAGGACCTGCACCATGAACCCAATGCATCCTCTCTTTACCTCGAGCTCTAGGGATAGCTATAACCAAGCCTTCCTCTCTTTTTGCACATAGAATGTCTTTCTCTATAGCAAGTGTGAGAAAGGGTGTGTGCTGATATAGGTTATCTGGGGCGTCCTGCACAAGCTTCCTCAAATTGGAAAGCTCAGGGTCCTTTGTCTGCAGTGCTACGAAGTAATCTGGTGGTATTATCTGATCATAATCTGTGGAACATGTAGCAATAGCAGCCATGCGTGTCTGCTCATACCAGGGCCATATGAGGCCTACATGGCATGCTTCCTTGGCTAGTGAGTCTGCTAATGTGTTTCCTTTCACTAAAGGGCCTTTCTTTCTATGTGCCTTTACCTTAACTAAATGTACTCTCTGAAACTTCTCACTCAGTTCTTGTGCCATAGTCCACAGTGATGAATTTTTCACTGTGGACCCATCCGTAGATTTAAATTTATTTGCCAGCCACCAGGATAACAGGGCAATGGCACTTTTAAAGACATAATCAGAATCTAAAATGATTTGTATCTCTGGGTGTGAATCCTGATATTGTTGCATACAAGCCACAAAAGCAGCCAGCTCACAGTACTGTGCTGACGCTGACCCACAGGAATACTGTCTCTGCAGTACCACTTGGTTATTTGGGTCCAATTGTACAATTGCAAAACCTGCTAGTCACCTGCCTGCTTCATATTGGCTACTACCATCAATATATTGTTTCTGTGGTGGAGGATCCTCGCCTTCCAACAGTATTTCTGTGTGCATTTTCCCACAATCTAACTTGTCTTGAGCCCAGACTGGAATATCAGCCACTTCTGAGGGAATTACACACAGATCATACTGTTGAGCTGCCTTAGTGCACTGAGTTGCTAACTGCATGGGAATGACTTCATGCACTAAAGTTTTAGAAGCACTTGAAGTTCCTGAATACTGCCACAATTTAAGATTAGCCATATCCACCACCAAATTTAACTGGTTGAGAACGTCAATTCCAATTATTTATTTTGGTGTGTTCACTATAGTGGAGGCAGTGGTTTCCAACATTTCCTTGTTTTGTTCACTGTGCACAGGGATACCCCATTTAACTGGGATAGCCACACATTTGGAAGCTGTGTCATTAGTTCCTTGAATTTCATAAATTTCCATATTTTTCTGATCTGCAGTGGGAAAAGCTCTGTTTGTAAAACTAATTCCAGCCCCTGTGTCAATCAAAGCTAGTTTATCCTGACCCCCTATTCTGCTGATAACATTGGGGCATCCACAAGAGTCCAGTATCAAGGATTTTACAAGCCTTAAACTGTATTCTGGGCCTGTATCTGTTTCATCATCCAGAGGCTCTGGAATTGAGTCCTCTGCTGAGAGAACGGAGGCAGGCTGGGCTATGAAGGCTTGAGACATTTTGATATCTGAACCCAGGAGGTCAGGACACCCCTATGCACTAGCCTTGTGTTTGTCCTGAGCTGCTTGTATGTCCTGTTTTAATTTATCTATTTCTACCTGCAGTATGTGTTTGTCCTGTTCCCATTTAATTTTCTCCTTTTCTAATCCATCTCTCTGTGCTTTGAGCTCCTGAAAGGGAATGTACCCTGAGGAGTTTCTAAAAGTACCTCTGCTTTGTCCTCTCCAAGGTGTCTGTCCTCGGTATCCTTTGTCTGTGTTTTTTGTGTATTGAGAGGATCCCTCAGCTTGCCACTTCCATGCTTCTGATACTGTTATGACCTGCGAGGGCTGGGTCTTCCAAACAGACCCAATTCTGAGCATTAAAGTATCAAAAGGGGTTGCTTCAGGGTCTTCAGAAAATAACAGAAGGTGTTTTGTAATCTCAGGGGATAGCAATTCTAATAAAAATGTTTTATGCGTGCTCTCCCCATAATCTTCTGCATTGGGCCAGGACTCCTGCTCATTAAGAACTGCTTTTAAAATCCAGGCTCTATATGCAAACTCTTCCAGTGTATCATTTGGTAGAGGTGAAATAATTTTAAATACTTGCATTGGGGAACAGTGAAATAGTTTCTCAATACCCCTTTTAACCAACTGGTATGGGTGAGTGAGAGAGCCAACTTTATAATAGTGTGGCCCCAGAGCCAGATGCATAAGTCTATCAAAGTCTGATTGTTTTCTTCTGTATTTCCTTAGACCCCAGTGAATCAGAATATCAGTGGCCCATTTGCACCAGTCATTAACATTAAAAGGCATAGGGCCAGTTTTCTCAACTATCCTTTCCATGTCTCTATCTTTTAAATTGTCCTGCAGCATCACTTTAACTGGTGCTCTGAGTTCGGTACTGGGTGCCGGGTTTGAGTCATCTGAGTTATCCTCCTGACACAGGTCCTGGTTATTGCTCTGTTCTGGCTGAGATAAACTATTAGGATTTTCTTCCTGTGATTCATCTTTATTTTTTCCATTCCTAAGTCCAGCTATGCATACTGCTGTATTCTTTTGTTTCTCAATAGCTTGGATGCATGGCTTATAGGGTGTGTCATAGGCATAGGGGGCTGAGGGAGAAATGGGTGTTGGCCAGGGCGTATATTTCTTTTGTCTTTCAGAGGCCAATTGATCCTTAAAGTGCTTCTAATTGCTCACTAACAGTTATAAAAGAATTTGTGGCTTGTATCACCTGAGCCCTTTGCATAGAAATGCAAATTTGTGCCTCCTCAAGGTCTTTGGTCAATTGGTTACAATGAGAAGTCAGTTCAGTATTGTCCTGTTTCATGCTAATGAGCCCCCTGCACATGCCTTGGATAAAAAGGCATTTTCTTTTATTTGTTTTCTTTTTGAATTCTTGATAATGGTTTAACATTTGTCTTTGAATATTATACCATGATGACTCAGGGAATTCACCTTCAAAGGGACCACCTTTCCTGTTACATTATGTCAGTACTATTTGTTTCAGTTCTTTAAAATCAAAGGCTTCCATATTTGAGACTACAGAAAGGCTGTAGTTGGACTATCTCAAATGTGCAACCTTGGAAGGAGGAATGCTCACTTTTATGAAGAAGTGAGACTTAGAATTATAGTTGGAATGGCATAAATGTTATGGGTGTTCAGTAAAGAGTACTGGCAAATTATAGTAAGAAGGGTGTTAGGAGATTAACAGAATTGTCAGTTACTGTATCAATTGCAACAGACTTTAAGCCTGCTCTCACCAAGATACCTGACAGGAGACTGAGAAATAAAAGGCAAAGGGACAAGAGGCAATAGTGTTACCAGGAAAGATGTATATTGTATTCAATGAGGAACTGTTTACCTGTGTACCACTTCCAAACTAAAGCTGGACTATCTCTCTGTCTTTTCTTAGCAGCTCAAATACTAGAGAAAAATCTGTGCCTTGTAACAAACTATAACAAGCCTCTACCTACAAATAAGAAAATTGCAAGCCACGCTATGTAATATCCCTAGGTGTAGGTAATATTAAAATTCTGGATTATTACAGAGCCTTTTGACAATAAAAATCACACCTTGTCTAACCCACAAAACAAAGGTATCACTGGAACTTTTCACAAAATCCAGCCTGTAACCAAAAGTGTCAATTGTACATGGTCACAAGGGCTTTTGATTTTCCTGTCGCACCCTGTCTGAAATCCACTTTAATGTATCAAACAAAATTATTACTTACCCAACTGGAGATCTGCTGTGAAGTCTGAGACGGCCCACATAAAATGTAATCTTCTGGAATGTAATCTTCTGGTCTACTCTACTTTTGGCTACGCTCCATTTGGTCCTGGGTTCATTTCACAGAGACAGTAGGGTAAGTAGCACAAATAAGATAAACAAACAGGTGTGGCTTGGAAAAAGGGTTTTATATAGAAATAGGCTTATTACAAAGTTACAGAACAGAGGTAGGAGGTTGTTAGAAAGCTGCTTCAGTTTACTTCAATGAATCTGTGTGTGTGTGTGTGTGTGTGTGTGTGTGTGAGAGAGAGAGAGGTAAGAAAATGTGGGTCAGAGCCTCATAGTAAGAAGAATAGGGAGAGAAAGAGAGAACAAGGGGGAAGGGAGAGAAGTGGGTGTCAGAGCCTCATGGCAAGGTGTGTCCGATGAAAATAGGAAGAGAGAGAGAAAGAGGAAGTATTTCTGTCCTTTATAGTGAATTTTCTCTAGCACCTCCCTTTGAGGTCTGCTATTGTTTCCAGTCACCTCCCTTTGAGGTCTGTTATTCTTGATTTAGCAAGGAGGGGCTGCAGACCAATCTCATCAGGCCTGGAGACTGACATCACCAGGGGGTCAGAGCTAATCTCATCTTGTAAACTACCCTTATTAAGTTTGGAGACTGACATCACCAGAGTAACAAAGCTGCTTGAAATCCAAGGTCTGGGAACAGCCATGACACCTATGCTAGGCATAATGTCCTGCTGGTGTATGCTGACACTAAGTACTTAGGTCGGACCAATGTCTGCCAACTAAGCCGCGGACACTTACCTTGCCAAATAAATTTGATGAGCATTCATCACAATTCTACAAAAAACTCTCTAGGCACGGAGATTGGTAACTGTTGAAAAAGAAATAAAAACTTAGGTAATACCAGCATCTTAATCACATTGATTCTGCCTAACCAGGAAACCATGAAAGAAGACCAGTGAAGAAGCTCCGCTCTCACCGCTTATAACAAAGGGGGATAATTTAAAATATATAAGTCTTCCAACTTTCTCGGAATAATAATACCTAAATATAGGAACTGAGAAACAATGGGGAAAAGGTCCGCACAACCCTCACTTTCTCCTCTCATACCTGTGAAACATGGTAACAGGACCAACTTAGTGAAATTGACCTTAAACCCTGACATAGAAGAGAACTGACGGAGTATACCAACTATTAAAGGTAATGTACTATCAGGATTTATAATAAAAATCAATGTATCATCAGCATATAAAGAGACAATGTGAGCACGATGCCCTATTTTAATGCCAAGATCTGCTGCCTGAGCTGTCAATCGAATCGCAAGGGGCTCGAGAGCAGGAGCAAAAAGTAATGGAGACAGGGGACAACCTTGTCTAGTCCCTCTACCCAAGGTAAAAGGCGACGACTGAAAGCCATTTACCTGTACTACCGCATGCAGTTCTTTGTATAAGGCCTCAATTCACCCCCGAAAATTAGGGCCAAATCCAAAATGTTGCAACGTTGCGAATAAATACGGCCACTCAACCCTATCAAAAGCCTTTTCAGCGTCTAACGATAGTACAGCATACTTTCCCTTACATTTTTTCAGGCCAAGTAATATATTAATAAGTCTCCGAACATTTTCAAAACCATATCTCCCTTTAATAAAGCTGGTCTGATCCGGATGAACAATTTTCTGAATATGGGAGTCCAGTCTCAGTGCAAATACTTTGGTCAAAATTTTATAATCTACGTTAAGTAAGGATATAGGTCTATAATTAGTATAAAGCGTCGGATCTTTCCCTTCTTTAGGTATCACCATGATAGAAGCCTGATACATAGATTGTGGTAATTTTTGCAGGGTTAAAATCTCATTATAAACCCGAAGCAAAACTGAGGCAATCTGATCTGAGAGAACTTTGTACAATTCTGCCGGAATCAAATCAGGTCCAGAAGCCTTGGCATTTTTCAACCTTCTGATAGCTTCCTGCACCTCCGCGACCTGGATAGGTCTCTCCAAAGACTTGAAAACATCTTCTGATATCTGAGGAAGATTAGATTCCTGCAACCAGCCATTCAAAGTATGAACATCAGCGGAAAACTGCGATGTATATAAAGTTTTGTAAAATTTAGCCAAACAATTGGCCATTTCTATAGATTTCTTAAGTACGATTCCTGTGTCATCAACAATGGCAGAGATTTTCCTTTTCAACCTTTGTCTCCTTAATTGCTATAGAAGCATCTTCCCTGCTTTATTACCATGTTCGTAAAAATTGCGCTTTGTTCTCTGCATCTGAGATACAATCTCCGTTGTTTCCAGAGTATCTAATTTACCTCTCAGATCTATTAACTTACGCCAAATTTTCTGATTCTGAGTACGTTTGTGTATCTGTTCCAAGTCACGTATCTGAGCTCGTAAAGTATCCTGTTGAGAAATATTTTGCTTTCGAAACGCTAGAGAAAGTGAAATCAAATGCCCCCGCATAACAGCTTTCCCCGCGTCCCACAGCAAAGAGCCAGATACCTCAGAGGAATCATTAAATTGTAAATATTCCTTCCAACTAGTTTTGATTTGCTCCACAAATTTCTTATTTTTCAAAAGACCAAGTTCTAGGAGGCGTTTCTTGATCTACTACCATCCACTCTAAAGATACGAAATGATGGTCCGAAGGGCCCTTATCCCCAATGCATACTCTGGGAATAGCAGAAATTAGCGATTGTGACACCAACCAGGAATCAATTCTGGAATGTGAATTATGACTGGGTGGAAAAACGTATAATCCCTTTCTCCCGGGTGAAGTTCTCTCCAAACATCTCGGAGGCCAGAATTTTACAGAAATGTTCTTAAGGCTTTGAACCCTCCCGTCCCTTTTCCCGACGGGCCTGATCTGTCTATCTCCGAAGTGACACTATTTAGGTCTCCCCCCATCAGAATTTCCCCTGTAGCATGTGTCCGAAGAACATCAAGAAGGTCAGGCAACGACAACGCAACCTCAGTAGGAGGAACATAAACATTAAGCAAAGTGATAGGAAAATCTTTACAAGACCCGGAGATGAGAAGAAATTGTCCCAGTGGATCCGAAACATGCGATGAGACCACAAACGGACAATCCTTGGATATTAAAATCGCTACTCCCCGTCTATGCGCAGTGAAATTAGAATAAAAAACCTGCGGAAATGTCTTAGAAGATAAGCCAAATGGGGTACCTGGGGCTAAGTGAGTTTCCTGTAAAAACACAATATCTGCTTTTTCCCTAGTAATTTGAGCTTGCACCCTGCGCCTCTTGATGGGGTGATGCAATCCCCTAACATTCCATGTTAGCAATTTAAGCATAATAAACAATACAAAAACTCTTACCTGATACAGCCCGTTGGTTCCATACAGCCACTCCAACAATGAATAGAGAAATAATGTAAACAGAGATTCTCTTATAACCCGAATTCCCCCAGAAATGATCCTTCTCCAACCCCCCGACCTGCAAAACCCGCCCCCTTACCCCCCTAAAATATCCCCCAGCCCCCTCCACCCCACCCCTCCCACCCTCCAGTCCTGAAGTAAAAGGACTTCCCCATTCCATCCTAAAGATACCAAAACTAAAGCGACACCCAAGTTGCCAAAGGGGTGACATGAACCACATTTAGAACCCAGCCAACAACATCCCTCCCCTTAACCGGAATCTTACCTCTTGAGACGTACGTATCCCCCCCCCCCCCATCACAGATCAAGGCAGCATCTTTACAGAACTGTTAAAGACAATCACAGCATTACAGCAAACATATCATAAACAAAGTGATAACCCTCCTGAAATCTTTAAGAAAGAACCCTCCCACCTCGCCCCATAAGAACCATCACATCATGACTATGAAAGAGAAATACAAAGACCAATGATATCACGTAGGTGCCACAGTGTCCATTGCTTTGGGGGCATGGTCATCAGCATCCGCTTCCTATTGACATTGGGAACATGGAATCTTTCTTCTTTTAGGTGTCGATACTTCCCAATCCGAATGCAGGTTACGCTGACGAGGAATACGATTTTCTCCATATTGAATCTGATCCACAAAGTCCATACATACCGACAAGTCCTTAATTTTTTGGGTTTTATTGTTCCACTCAAAAATTAAAGCAAAAGGAAAATTCCAGCGATATCTAATCTCCTTTTGTTGCAGAATCTGTGTTAACGGCTTAAAACTGCGGCGTCTTTCCAAGGTATAAGCGGGTCTTTGTAGTACAGTTCACCGTTGGTTCCACTCTTTTCTTTCTTCTCGGTCTTGTGCGGTTCTTTCTTCTTCATCCTCCACTCCCCCTTCTGATTCCCACCGTCTCCCCTGTGGGGTTCCTCAGGGTTCCGTTCTTGCCCCTCTTCTTTTTAACCTTTTCTTGGCCCCCCTTGCTTTTTTAATACAGCAGTCTGGCATATCTGGTTTTTTTTACGTCGATGATATTCTTTTACTCCAACACACTTCCCCCTCCTGCCCAGATCTCTCAGCATTGGATTCTTGCCTCTCAGCTGTAGCAAACTAGTTAATGCTCAATTGTCTTCACCTAAATCTTACTAAGACTATCGCTATCTGGTTCTCTCACAGCAGTCCCTCCCCCTCAATAGCCCCCTCTTTTTCCGGCACTCCCATACCTTTGGTTTCTACTTTTCGTTATCTTGGTGTGCACTTCGACTCTGACTTATCCTTTCACACCCACATTTCCCACTTAGCAAAAAATCCTTTTTCTTTCTTCATCAAATTTGTTCTGTTCGCCCCTTCCATTCCCCCTCAGCCCTCATCACTCTGGTGTTATCTCTAATCATGTCTCGTGTGGATTTCTCTAATTCATTATTCATTGGTCTTCCTAAAAACCAATTAACTCGACTTCAACAGATCCAAAACACTGCAGCACGCCTTGTTACACACACCTCCCCCCGAGATCATATAACCCCTCTATTATTTCACCTTCACTGGTTGCCTGTTACCTTCCGTGCCACTTTCAAATTGCTAACTCTGGTACATAAAGCTTTTCACACCAGCACCCCACAGTATTTAACAGATCTCCTTTACTTTCACTCTCCCAGACATACTCCTCGCTCTTTCCATCTTAATCGCCTCACCCTTCCCTCTCCCTCCCGTGCTCACTTGCAGTCCACCCGTTCCTCTGCCTTCTTTTTCGCTGGTCCCGCCCTCTGGAATGCTCTCCCCTCTTCCCTCCATTTGGAACCTCAATACACTACATTTAAACAAAACCCAAAGACCCACCTGTTTTCCCTAGCGTTCGATGTTCCCTCTCCTTTCATGTGACCTTCACCCTCTCCCACCTCTCTCCCCTTCTTAAGATCTTTCCTACCTACGTCTTGTCCTGTCCTCCTCATTTTATTTACTGTCCTTTAAAGATATTGTACATTTCCTTTCCTTTTCGCTGGCCATTGGCCTTCTTTTATTGAATTTTTTATTGTACACCGCCTTGGTTATTGTAGAAAGGCGTTTTTTATCAAATGGAATAAATATAAACATAAACATAAATCTTGATAAATTTGAAGCTCCCAATCTCTAAAGAAAAAAGAGCATTTTACACGAAGCGCTCTCATTAGCTCAGCTTTATCTTCAGAACATTGGAAGCAAGCTATGATGGGACGTGTTCTACTATCTTCTCCAGCCTTCCCACTACCGCTTCGATGCGCTCTTTCAATTTTAACTGGAGTACCACTTGCTGGCACACAAAAAGCATGTATCTCTTGAACTAATGTAACAAGGTTACCAGCGGAAGTGGAAGATTCCGGCACCCCCAAATTCTTATGTTGTTCCTCCGCTGTCTATTTTCAAAATCATCCTGCCACTCCTTCAAATCCGCTGTGAGTTGTTCCAACTTATACATTTTTGATTGAAGCTCCACTGTGGAATCCATTGGTTCTCCAATATTCAATTCCGTTTGAGTTACACGATCATCTAGAGATTTAAAATCCGAATGAAGATCTGAAATAGCTTTAGAGAATTCAAGCCGGAAGGAACTCAGCTCTTGTAAAATTTCCAACAAATCTCCCTTAGAGACCGGTTGAGCACCCATAGCCTGAGTTACGCTAGAATCAGATGACAAGGTAGAAGACCCAGCAGTACCAGGCGTATGATTAGATGTGGATTGATCATTTTTCCTAGAAAATTTGGAAAGTGCAGTAGCATAGGTATTCTTAGCTGACATTATAAATGGAGCAACAGACACCGCAGAATGTTCAGAAATTTCTATATCCCTTTGCCAGGAATCCAGCAGTAGGACAAAAAAAATACATCCTAGGCAAAGTGGATAACTCAGCCTAAGAAAAGTGTACAGAGGGATAACCAAAATAGAAGAATGACCAATTTTTGCCCCATCCCAATGAGCTCTGTAAAAGAGAAAAAATAATAGTTAGCATGCAGTCCTGGCAACAGTCAGTAGATGGAACTACAGGCTCACAAAAGACCTGTACAGCAAATTGATATGAAGATCGTAGCTCAGAGCCCAACGAGCAACAGACATAGAAATCTGTCATAGGCAGTCCAACAGATCAGTGATGTTAGTGTATGCGACATCCCCTAAAGCAGGGGAACATAGCTTTCAAAAAATGTCAGATAATTTACATTTGAGGGTTCACTCCTACATTCAGACGATCCGAGCAGGTCTACACATGAAGGAAGAGAGATAATTTGGTCAGCGGCCGTTTCTCTCGAAATAGGCTAAGCACATTTGCTGCTGATTATCCCACAATTAAGATAAACTTAAACAGTGTCCATAGACAGTCACCCCGATCGCGATCCGCAGACTACTGCTCCATCCCAGCTGAGATCCACGCTGAAAAAAACCCCCAAAACCTCCATTCCAGATCACTGAACCGTCGTTATCTTGGGGACATGAAATGGCTGCTGTGAGCACTCTCTTCAGCATTCCAATGCCACCTGTCACAACCATGAGGAAATGGCCGCCCCGACACTTTTTCCCGCCTCAGAGATCCAGTAGCCCAAAAAATTATCAGTAGCCTTAACATCGTGGACATCCCAAAAACACCGTTTGAAAAAGAAGAAATAGAAACCGGCATTAATTTACAATCGCTGTATAAATCTACGAGGCAGGACCTTTAATTATGAAGTACTTGCCGATACTGATCGTCAGCAGCTCCGATGAACTATTTATTGAAAGTCACTCACATTTAATCAGCGAACAGCGATGGGAAGATCACAGCATGCTGCCCATACCTCTGAATAATTCCAGCAATCTAACATATCGCCATAATTAAGAGTTGTCCGCTAACTCCGGTACCGCAGGAGATGAGAAGGGAGCAGTGAAGATCCGACGACAGCGACTTCGTGTAAAACCCAAAAATAGATCAAAAATTAAGCAGAATTAAGATCGGGTCCCATTCCAGCCCTCAACTCTGCGTGAGGGAAGATTGAAATAAATCACATTTCTACAACTTCTAACGGGGACAGGATGCCTATGGCAAGGAGCCTCAGAGAAACCCAGCCATTCCTCACTGGGCTCAGGTCATTTATGAATATGTCAAAAAGCAGCAGACCCAGCACAGATCCCTGGGGTACACCACTATTCACCTTTCTCCATTGGGAAAATTGGCCATTTAGCCCTACCCTCTGCTTTCTATCTTTTAACCAGTTCCTGATCCACAGTAGTACACTGCCTCCTATCCCATGACTCTTTAGTTTTGCCAAAAGTCTCTGATGAGGGACCTTGTCAAAGGCTTTCTGAAAGTCCAGATACACTATATCAACTGACTCACCTTTGTCCACCTGTTTATTCACACCTTCAAAAAAACATAACAGATTAGTAAGACAAGATCTTCCTTGTCTAAAGTCAGGTTGGCTGTCTCCCATTAGGCCATGACTATCCACATGCTGAGTAATTTTATTCTTTATGATGGTTTCTACCAATTTTCCCGGTACTGACGTCAGGCTCACCGGTTTGTAGTTTCCCGGATCACCCCTGGAACCCTTTTTAAAAATTGGTGTTACACTGGCGATCCTCCAATCTTCAGGTATTACAGATGATTTTAATGATAGTTCACAGATTACTAATAGCAGGTCTGCAATCTCATATTTCAGTTCTTTCAACACCCTTGGATGTATACCATCCGGCCCAGGTGATTTGCTACTCTTCAGTTTATCTAATAGTTGTAAGACATCTTCCCGATGTATCGATATTTCCTTCAATTCTTCCGCACCTTGAAATACCACTTCAGTCATGGGTAACATCCCTACATCTTCCTCAGTAAAGACCGAAGCAAAGAATTCATTCAGTCTCTCCGCTATCACTTTGTCGCCTCTTAGTGCCTCTTTAACTCCTCCATCATCTAATGGACCAACTGACTCTCTCACAGGTTTTTTGCTACGAATGTACTTGAAAAAAATCTTTATTTTGTGTTTTTGCTTCCGCAGCAAGCTTCTTCTCAAATTCTCCCTTTGCCTGCTTTATCAATGCCTTGCATTTGACTTGCCAGTGATTGTGCTGTTTCCAGGTTTCGTCGTTTGGCTCTTTTTTCCATTTCCTGAAAGATGCTTTTTTGGCAACAACAGCCTCTCTGACCTCACCTTTAAACCATGCTGGCAGTTTTTTGGACTTCCTTCCACTTTTCTTAAAGCGTGGAATAAAGCTGGCTTGGGCTTCCAAGATAGTATTTTTCAACAACACCCAAGCTTGATGTAAGTCTTTAACCTTTGAAACTGCTCCTTTTAGTTTTCATCATTTTATCATAGTCTCCCTTTCGAAAGTTAAAAGGTAGTACTGTGGATTTCCTTACTATCCCTCCTCCACTAATTAAATCAAAAGCGATCATGCTGGGGGGCGGAGCTTGATGCCGAGCGGAGTAGACGTCTACTGCGGTGGCTCCGAGGAGATCTTGCAAGAATCCTGTATTATAAGTACCAATCTATAGCAAAAAGCCTCCTGAAACGCACTACGGTACCTTCCTGATGGCGGGACCAAAACCGCAACATTTGGACTACTCAGGGACATCGAATAGCAGCGCAAAACGGACCAAAACGGAGCCCATCTCCCCACAAAAAATGGCGCCCACACGAGAGGGGCCCGATGTTCACCTCGAGCTCCTCACTGAAATACGAGGGGTTAAGGAATTAGTCAAAGCCAATGGGGCAACATTAACCTCAGTGCAAGAAGAGCTCGCCGGGCTCAACGCTAAAATCGAAGGCCTCTCTGTGCGACAGGACAAGGTGGAGGCAATACTCTCTACTCACGAGGTCCGCATAGAAACAATATCTAAGCTGGAGAGGCAGCTCAAAGCGTTGCAGCGTGAGGTGGAAGATGGCAGCAATCGAGCACGCCGCAACAATGTGCGACTGGTGGGCCTGCCGGAGGGGGCAGAAGGGAAAGATATGCATGCTTTTCTATACAAGGTCATCCCTGAGATCTTGCATTGTACCTTTGACAAGGACTTTGAAATCGATCGTGCCCACCGTATCCCTTCTTACACCACGCTACACAACTCCAGACCGAGGCCTATCATTTTTCGCACTCTGCGCTACCAACAAGCTGCACAGATCTTGGAGCTGGCGCGATCAAGAGCTCCGATAGAGTTTGAGGGGCGCAAACTTTCCTTTTACCCGGATCTCGCCAAGCACACTGTTAATAGGCGCAAAAGGCTCTTGGAGTTTCGGCCCCGACTTCAGCAGATCCAGGCGCGATTCGGCCTCCTGTATCCCGCGCGAATGCGCGTCACTTTCCACAATCAAACTCGTACCTTTGAGGAACCAGACGCGCTGCTACAATTCCTGGAAGAATCGGAAGCCGCTCAGATGCGTTGAGCTGTGGAGTACGGATGGCCTAATTTACCCTGATGTACCGCACCTCACAGCACTATAGATTTGCCGCCTTCAGGGTAGTGTTGCGAACTTAACGGCGCTCTCCTTTGGTTGGAGAGACCCCTTCCAGCGTCTCCAGAGTCGGAGCGGCTCGAGGACTGGACTGGGAGATGGTTTTCCCCTTGTTATGTTTTTTCTATATTTCTATGCTATTATATCAACATATCACTGGTATTTAACTCGTTATATGATATTTGCTATATTCTGTAATATTTTGCCTTGCTGAATCCTTGCATGTCTCCAATAATGATTACTCCCCTGGGTGGTCCATGCCGGTAGCGGTAAGGGCCTGTCTGTTTTCTCAGGTCTCCTGAGCCAGCTCAGCTGGCCTGCGCTCACCGACATTTTTTCAGGGTTTTGCCTCTCCTCCAGGGACTGCATTATTTGCTCGCTATGGTTGTCTGCAAGAGATGTCACTAATACTCCCTTATCACAGATTTGCCAAGACTAGTTCTTGTGATAAATGGATATTCTCCCAGGTCATTGTAGGCCCTTTGCCCAGGCCCTCAGGGGCTTCTCCCGATGCAAACCTCAATGGCTCCTTGTAAAGTAGTCTCCCTTAACGTGCAGGGTATCAACAGCCCGATTAAGAGGTGAAAAATCCTAGATTATGCACGTCGAGAAGGGGCTGACATACTGTTGCTACAAGAGACGCACTTGAATCTGCATGAGTCTTTGAAACTCGGACAGCGACCCTATAAAGTCATAGCGTATTCCCCAGCTGTTCGGAAGCATAACGGGGTAGCCATTTTGGCCAGAAACTCTCTCAAGTTAACATTGCTAAGTTGTAGCGCTGATGAAGAGGGTCGCTGGGCCAAAGTGCTATTCAGGTTAGGTGAGCTCGAAGTGCTCCTCATGTGTATATACGCTCCCACTGCGGATAATTCAGACTTTTTTTACCGCTGTTGCGAGGGAGTTACATGCAGATAGCGGGAAGTTGATTATTGTCGGGGGGGATTTCAATCAAACACTGGATCCTCTTATCGATCGACAACCTCCCCGATCGGTTAAGCAATCTAGGGGACAACTTGTCCTTACCTCCATGATCCAGGAATTAGTTCTTGTGGATATTTGGCGTTTACAGCATCCACAGGAGTTGGAATTCACATTCTTTTCTGCGCCGCATGCGTCGCAATCCCGAATAGATTATTTTTTAGCTTCTAAGGCCTTGGTCCCTAACATAGGTCCTGCTAGCATCCATTCAATTCACATTTCGGATCATGCCCCTGTCTCAATACTCTTACAAGATGATTCCCTACACAACCCGGCTCCAGATTGGGCCTTAGATAGATCTCTCCTTGATGTCCCCGAATTTCAGATTGTGGTAAATGATGCCATTTCCGACTATTTTCGGTTCAACTCAGCCCATGCCACATCCGTATGGGCTTGGTGGGAGGGCTTCAAGGCCACGCTCAGAGCGGTCATTACTGGTTTTGATATACGACTGAAAAAGCAAAGGAAACAACGGCTACAAGATCTGGAGCTGCAGATCAAAGCGGGGGAAAGGGTCCTCACACGGCGCACGGACCCTTGTATCTTAATTCGACTTCAGCACTTGCGATTCCAGTACAATACCCTCATGTCTGCCGCGGCTTCTCAATACGTTCGGAGGCAACAAGGGAACTATTACCGCGAGGGGAATAAAGCTGGTAAGCAGTTAGCAACCACATTAAAGGGTAAGCGGGAGGCCAAACGTGTTAGTGCCATCAAGAATCCATCGGGCTCGGATCTCTTAGTCAAAGATGTTCAGATTGCCGAGGCCTTTCGGGACTATTACTCTCATCTGTACAGCTCGGAACGCGCATTTTCACCGGAAGGCTTCGCACAGCTTGTTGTTACTCTACAGCATCCTATTCTTTCCGAGGATCATCGGGCGGAGCTTGACGCTCCTATCACCGCCGAGGAGATTAAACGGGCGATAACATCAATGGCCCCGGGCAAGGCAGCGGGACCAGACGGGCTACCAGTGGAATTCTTTAAAAGCTTTGCTAAGGCCCTTGCTCCTCATTTGGAGCAGTATTACCGATTGTTATCTGCGTCGGGGCAGCCAACCGGCACTTTCGCGGCGGCTAACTTAGTGGTTTTTGAGAAACCAGGTAGAGATCCTCAATTAGTACCCAACTATCGTCCCATCTCGCTGCTCAACGCTGATTATAAGATCTATGCCACTGTATTGTCAACCCGGCTCTCTGGGATTATCCCGACCTTAATACACCCTGATCAGTGTGGTTTTACCGAAGGCCGCTCGACTGCTGATAATGCGCGTCTTTTGTGTCATATCTTATTGGGTGCCGACGCGATAGAGAAGCCGTTGATCGGTCTCTCCTTAGATGCAGAAAAGGCCTTTGATCGCTTAGAGTGGCCTTTTCTTTTTGCGACTCTTCGCTGGTTCGGCTTCGGGGAGGTCTTTTTGCGGGCCCTAGAGATCTTATATACGGATCCTACCGCGCGGATTTGCGTCAATGGAGTGGCCTCACCATCTCTTGCTCTCCGGCATGGCACTCGTCAAGGATGCCCACTATCCCCCATGCTCTTCAACCTTGCGATGAAGCCCTTAGCTCTTCTCATACGTCAAAGTCCCGATATCCATGGCGCTTTGGTTGCGGGGCAGGAGACCAAACTCTCAGCATATGCGGACAACCTTCTTCTCTTCATATCGCCCGATTCTATTCCCATAATTTTGGAACAAATAGAGAACTACTCGCGATATTCAGGCTATAAAATCAATTGGTCCAAGTCTGTGATGTTTCCTTTGAACAAATGGACTCACAAGGAGGACCTTGGTGAGTATCCTTTTATATGGGAATCGGGTGCGGTGAAATACTTAGGAGTCCGCTATTGCTACCCTTTTGAAGAAACGGTTAGACGTAACGCCGAAGAGATCTTGACCTTAACTCGGGAGTTGACCACGAGGTGGTCTCCCCTAACGCTCTCCTGGTGGGGTAGGCTAGAAACTATCAAAATGATGATCGTCCCCAAGGTTAACTACTTTCTGGAGATGTTGCCTTGCTACCTCCCTGCTCTAACGTACCAACATCTTGAGAGGCTTCTCCTCCAATTCTTGTGGCAGAACAAAACACCAAGGATTGCTAAGGACAAGCTAAGACTTCATCGTGAGCAGGGAGGTGTGAATTTCCCTAACTTTAAGGCTTATCATCACGCCTTCCTGCTCAAGCAGGGGTCTCGCTGGCTAGAAACTTCCACTACTGGGAGGCCGGTTTGGGTTATCTTGGAGGAGAAGTTACTAGCTCCAGTGCCGCTGTGGTGTGCCCCAGGGATGCAATTTCCCACTGCATCTTCCCTCCCCATTGTTATTCTTGACACACTCAAGGCTTTTCAGTTGTTCATCAAAACTCATGATCCCGATGGCTATTCTCGCTCCCACTTGCCCATTTGGCATAATCCTTTATTTCAAATTCACAAGCAGCCTTTTGCCTGGAAAACCTGGTACTCCCGGGGGGTTTGGACGGTGAGTCAGCTGCATACTTCTAACAAGTGGAAGACTTATGGGGAGCTTAGACAGGACTTTGATCTTCCCTCATCCTGTCATTTTCAGTGGCTTCAACTTCGGCATTGTCTGGTTGGAGCGGGAATAGTCCCGGGACAGGGCTCTGGTTCAAAGGGAGCTACTGAGTTCCTAGATAAAATTAGACAAGGGAAGGGAATAGTGTCACAGATTTATAAGAGATTGACCGGGTCCTTATCCCTGTTGATGGGAAAGGTCCAAAAGAGATGGGAACAGGAAATGGGGAGGGAGCTCTCTGAACTTCAGTGGAGGAGGTTCTGGTGCAAACAAGTCAGAGTGACTAGGTCTGCTTCTTTGACCCAGACATTGTTCTATTTTGCTCATAACTGTTTCTTTACTCCTGCTAAACTTGCACGATGGGATGACACTCTCAGCCCCCTTTGCTGGACTTGCGGGGCTGAGATTGGCACCTTAAGACATATAGTCTATGAATGTCCGTGGGTGCGAACCTTCTGGGACTCCGTGTGGAAGCAGGTGCAGCTCATTCTACAGTTCAGGGAGCCCCTCTCTTGGCAGATTATAGGATTCCGATCTGCAGCGGATCTACCTTCACTGCCTAAGGAAGGTGCCTTTCTGCTGGATTTTATGATCGGTATAGCGATATGCTTGGTCATCAGCCACTGGAAAGCTACCATGAATGTTACTTTTCAGGAATGGTGGAAACGAGTTAGCCTGTGTAGCCAATTCGAACAAGGCTCATGTAAATCTACATCACTATCTGGGAAACATCTTCTCAAGTGGCAAATGCTAAATGACTTCATTGCATCTGCCAAATTACATAGCTGACCAAGTCTTGGTTTTGCTTAGCTCCATCTGGGAGCCCAGATAGCGAACCCTGGAGGAGAGTGCAGGGGTGGGTGGGGGGGGGAGGGTTTTTTCCAGGGATTTCCTTGTTTTTCTGTATTGTTCGTTGTAGTGTTAGGTTTGCTGTGTCTAGTTAGTTTTCTGTGTGGTTTTCGCTCTGCTTGTTTTGTTGGAAAAACGAAAATAAAGATTTCAAAAAAAAAAAAAAGCGATCATGCTATGATCACTATTGCCAAGTGGCCCCAACACCCTTATCTCTTGCACTAGATCTGGTGTTCCACTAAGGACTAGGTCTAATATTGCTTCCCCTCTGGTCAGTTCATGAACCAGATGCTCCAAGAAGCAGTCATTTATTTCATCTAGGAACTTTATCTCCCTAGCATGTTCTGCCGTGACACTGACCCATTCGATACCGGGGTAATTGAAATCACCCATTATTATTACTGCGCTGTAACTTTTGTTAGCTTCCTTGATTTCTTTGAGCATTTCATCATCCATTTGTTCATTCTGGCCAGGCGGTCGATAGTACACCCCCACTGCCATCGTCTTTCCCTTTTTACATGGAATTTTAATCCATAGAGATTCTACAGCAAATTTTGTTTTCTGCAAAACTTTAATCCTTTCTGACTCAATTCCCTCTCTAACATAGAGCGCAACCCCTCCACCAATTTGATCACTCTATCATTACGATATAGTTTGTACCCAGGTATCACAGTGTCCCACTGGTTGTCCTCCTTCCACCATGTCTCTGATATTCCAATCATATCTAACCTCTCATTTAGTGCTATATATTCTAACTCTCCCATCTTATTTTTTAGACTTCTAGCATTTGCATACAAGCATTTTAGAGAATGTATTTTATTCATATTAATTTGGCTATTGGTAGACATGGGTAATTTGGGATCTTTAAGCTCTGTCTGCTCCATACTCGAGGTCAATTGGGCTACTTTACTCTTTTTTGGAACCTCTCTGCTTTTGGTAGTATCCTTCAAGGATACATTCTTCTGAACCATCTGCTCTTGGGCGATTGTCGGCTTTCCCCTATTATCTAGTTTAAAAGCTGCTCTATCTCCATTTTAAAGGTTAATGCCAGCAGCCTGGTTCCATCCCGGTTAAGGTGAAGCCCATCCCTTCGGAAGAGCCCCTCCTTTCCCCCAGAATGTTCCTCAGTTCCTAACAAATCCAAACCCTCATCTCTGCACCATTTTCTTATCCACGCATTGAGACTCCGGAGCTCTGCCTGCCTTTTGAGTTGTGCGTGTGGAACGGGAAGCATTTCGGAGAATGCTACCCTGGAAGTTCTGGATTTCAACTTCCTACCTAAAAGCCTAAATTTAGCCTTCAGAACCTCCCTACCACATTTTCCTATGTCATTGGTACCGACATGTACCAAGACAGCAGACTCCTCCCCAGCACTATCTAAGACCTTATCTAGGTGGCGCGTGAGGTCCGCTACCTTCGCACTAGGCAGGCATGTTACCAGGCGATCCTCACGTCCACCAGCCACCCAGCTATCTACATGCCTAATGATCGAATCACCAACTATAATGGCTGTCCTAACCCTTCCCTCATGGGCACATGGCCCTGGAGAAACTTCCTCGGTGCGAGAGGTTTTTACATCACCTGGAGGACAGGTCCTAGTTACAGGATCACTTCCTGCCACACCAGGATGATGATCTCCTGTTACGTGACCTCTCCCCTCCATGGCAACAGGGATTCTGCCAGACTGGAGGTGGGACTTCAGGACTATATCCCTGTAGGTCTCGTCTATGTACCTCTCTGTCTGTCTTATGTTTTCCAAGTCTGTTACTCTAGCCTCTAGGGAACGGACTCATTCCCTGAGAGCAAAGAGCTCCTTGCACCTAGTGCACACGTAAGACCTCTCACCAACTGGGAGAAAATCATACATGTGACACTCAATGCAAAAGGCTGGAAAGCCCCCATCTCGCTGCTGGACTTCTGTCTGCATCTTAGTTTTAAGTTTGTGTTTAGATCTTTAAGTTCTTTACTTACTAAGGGTTGCTATGAATATTTATACCAGTAAAACTGTACCTAATATGTTTTACCTTGTTCACCTGAAGCTTGTTCACCTGAAGCTTAATTAATCTCAGGCCCTTAGTGTATGACTGATTTGGGTAACGAGCTTCACCTGAGAGCACCTCCTGTCTTTTAAGATGTGAAAGTACCTATAAAGCTACGATTATCCCAGGGGTGGGTGGCTGTGGGGAGGGAGGGAAGGAGGGAAATAACACTTATTAAAAGTACTTGTATGTACCTATGTAAATAGTTGATCATTGTAAATAGTTTCATATTTTTCACCTATGTATCCTTGTTACTTTGTTCCATCGTAAACAGCTGAAACATACTGCTATGAAATGTTCTATGTAAACCGTCTTGATTTGCAGAAAGACGGTATATAAAAATTGTTAAATAAATAAATAAATAAATAAAAGAGGGCTGCTATACAGTACCCTGTCCTGTGCTGCTGAGGTAAGCTATAATCTGATTTGATTTAAATTATAGCTCTTTGCTGCTGCTAGGCTCTAACTTATTATGAAATTTAAACTACAAGCTCTCTGCTGGGTTCTAAATTTAACCAGAAAGCTCTCTTTTGTGCTTTAAATTGAAACTAAAAGTACTTTGCTGATGCTAGGCCCTGAGTGACTATTAAATTTAAACTACAAGCTCTCTGCTGGGTTCTAAATTTAAGACAAAAAATGGTCCTCTCGGAGTGGTGTAAACAATGTACTAAATGATGAAGAACACTCCACTTCAAGCTATTGGCTCTTAAACAGTAATGGCAAATTATTTGTCATACGTAGTCTCAGATCAAACTTGCGCTTATGATCACATTTATTCAGTGAAACATAAATGGCGCTTGATGACATCAATGACTACTATATATTTGTTTTCTCATGCTGATATATAGATAAAACTTTAATACTTATTCTTGATATCTTTTTTATCTTTTTATCTATTTGCGTGCCAGTGTTCAGAGTCCTATTCACTTTAAAATAATCTATACGAGCATATGAGGCAGAACAGACTTAGCTTGCTCTATGTTGTTCTCTTCTGCTCAGCTTTCCAGAATATAACAATTCTCCATACGCCTCACTCATTCAGCGCCTTCGCGTTTTACTCCTATCCGGAGTTCCTCTTGAAGAAAATGAGTATAATTGGAAAACAACGTGTAAGATTAAAACTGAGAATGTGGACGCGTTACATAGATGACATTTTTGTCCTCTGGAAAGGCACTGAAGCTACAGCCTACGAGTTTATTACCTGGCTTAATGGCCGGAATAAGGCGATACAGTTTACATCAACGATAAATCCAATGAGTATAGTATTTTTAGATTTGGCAGTCACTAAGCGAGAAACAGGATGGGAAACCACAATTTATAAGAAACCAGTTACTCGAAATACCTTTTTACATTATAACAGTGCTCATCCCCTTCAATTAAAAAATAGCCTGCCGTTTTCTCAATTCCTCCGGTTTCGGAGGAATTGTTCCGAAAAGGCAGATTTTAAGAAGAAATCCAAACAACTGCTTAAAGATTTTGCAGTTCGGGGCTATCCTGCACAGATTTCGAGGAGAGCCTATCAGAGGGCACTGAATAATGATCGCGCTTGGCTGCTCAATATGGAGAATGAAACCAATAAGAGACAGCAAGCAGAGAGCGTGAATCTCATCACCAAGTTTTCCCCTCTCAGTCATCAAATTCAAAAGATAGTACATAAACATCTTGATTTGTTAAGAACAATTCCTGGTTTGGCAACCAAAACAGTGAGATGTGTTTGGCAGAGACACACTAATCTTAAGGAACACTTGTGTCCTAAATCCGACATAGAGAAGGAAGCCCAACATGAAATATTGAATAAAGGACACACAGCCTGTGGCCACTGCTCAATATGCCCAATTACAGATAGTATTACAAATTTCACGTATTCAGGGAAAACCTATCAATTGAACAAGGCTACAACTTGTGACACCACGTCCGTTGTTTACGCCATTAGATGCCCGTGCCAGAAGTTATATGTAGGAAAAACAAGCCGGAGGCTTAAGTCTCGTATTCAGGAACACAAGAGTCGACTGATAAATAAAATTATGACTGCACCTCTAGTTAAACATTGTGTTGAAATGGGTCATGACTATCTACAGCTATGATGCTTTTGCATAGACCATATCACCTTTGCACGGAGAGGCAAAACGCTAGATGAAACTCTATTGTTTTACGAGCAAAGGTGGATCTTTTTATTGGACACAGTTCAACCATCAGGTTTAAATGAATCAGTAGAGTGGCAATTATGCAGATAAGTGCTAAGCATCATCCGCATATAAGGGGGTAGCAATTCACAACCCGCATGCGCGGCGTTGTCTGACAGAGAAAGCAAAGGAAACAAGAAAATCAGAATATCTGACAAGAAACGTGGGCAGCAACCATTAGCAAGTAAGAATAAGATTTCACATTAGATAGATTTCACATTGGGTAGAGTTATCTAAGTTTAGGTGAGCTTTAAATGATTGTTTTAAAGCAGTTTTAATCTTACACGTTGTTTTCCAATTATACTCAGTTTCTTCAAGAGGAACTCCGGATAGGAGTAAAACGCGAAGGCGCTGAATGAGTGAGGCGTATGGAGAATTGTTATATTCTGGAAAGCTGAGCAGAAGAGAACAACATAGAGCAGGGGTCTCAAACACGCGGCCGCGAAGTACCGGCGAGTAAAAAAAAAAAATTCAAAACTTGCCGCCGCAGTATTAAGCGTCCCGCGGGCCCCTCTGCCTGGTCCTCTCCACCCTGCAGTATCAGCTCCAAAAGCGGCGGCTTTCAGAGCCGCGAAGAGAGAGAGTTTCTCTCGCGCGGTTCTGAAGAGCAGCGCGAGAGTCTTCAGAACCGCGCGAGAGAAACTCTCTCTCTCTTCGCGGCTCTGAAAGCCGCCGCTTTTGGAGCTGAATGCTGCAGGGAGGAGAGGACCAGGCAGAGGGGCCCGCGGGACGCTTAATACTGCAGCAGCAGCAAATATACATTTTTTTTCATCTAATTTGGCTGATGGTGGGAGGGGGGTTAGGACTGGTAATGGGCTATGGGGGGGGGAGGCTAGGACTGGTAATGGCCTATGAGGGGGGTAACACTGAAAATGGGGTGATGGGGGGTTAGTACTGGTAATGACCTATGAGGGGGTAACTGAAAATGGGGTGATGGGGGTACCACACAAAATGAGGGGATGGGGGGGTAGTACTGGTAAGGGCCTATGAGGGGGTAACTGAAAATGGGGTGATGGGGGTAACACTGAAAATGAGGTGATGGGGGGGTTAGTACTGGTAATGGCCTATGAGGGGGTAACTGAAAATGGGGTGATGGGGGTAACACTGAAAATGGGGTGATGGGGGGGTAGTACTGGTAATGGCCTATGAGGGGGTAACTGAAAATGGGGTGATGGGGGTAACACTGAAAATGGGGTGATGGGGGGGTAGTACTGGTAATGGCCTATGAGGGGGTAACTGAAAATGGGGTGATGGGGGTAAAACTGAAAATGAGGTGATGGGGGGGGGTTAGTACTGGTAATGGCCTATGAGGGGGTAACTGAAAATGGGGTGATGGGGGTAACACTGAAAATGGGGTGATGGGGGGGTAGTACTGGTAATGGCCTATGAGGGGGTAACTGAAAATGGGGTGATGGGGGTAACACTGAAAATGAGGTGATGGGGGGGTTAGGACTGGTAATGGGCTATGAGGGGTAAGACTGGAAGTGGGCTATGGGGGGTTAGGACTGGTAATCGGCTATGGGAGGGCTAGGACTGATAATAGGCTGGGGGGTCTGCTAGGACTGGAAATGGGCTGAGTGGAAGGGGGGCTTGAACTGCAAATGGCTGATGGGGAGGGGGGCTTGGAATGGAAATGGGCTGTGAGGGGAGGGAGCTAGCACTGGAAATGGGCTGATGGGGGGGAGCTACGATTGGAAATGGGCTGATGGGGGGCTAGGACTGAAAATGGGCTGATGCAGTGACTAGAAGGGAGGGGGTGCTGTGTGGGACTGGAACTAGAAGGGAGCTGATGTTGGGGGAGGATTAGAATGGGATGGAGCTGGGAGAGTGAAATGGAGAGGGGAAAATATTTTGTGTGGGAGGGAAGACAAATCTACAATTGGCCAGGTAAGTGGGGATTGAGGATGGAGGGGTAAAATTTGAGTGGATGAAAATAGGAATGAGGAAAGAGCAAAAGGAGAAAGATTAATATGTTAAAGCAGATGTAGAGGGAGAATGGAAAAAGCTAGAAGAGAGAAGGACAAATGGACAGCAGACGATGGAGAGTTAGCAGAAGGCACGAAGAAACCAGAAGAAAGTGGCTGGAACTGAAAAAAAATGCACAAAAGGTAGAAAAATATCTTTATTTTGAATTTATTAACTGGAATATGTCAGTTCTGGGAAATGTGCATCAATAACGTCTGCGCTTTGTTTAGTACAAGAGGAAATTAATTTATAGTTTTATTTCTACAGTGTTGTTGTACATTCCAAGTTTGGCTTTTGGGGGTCCCAGTTTAAATTGTCTTGTTTCTAAATTTGGTTCCTTGTTTGGTGATGGTGTATTCTGCATGTGTAACTGAGCTGAGGTATTCTGTTTATGTAATTCCTATTTGACATTGCTACTTGTTCTCTGTCCCCAGTAGGTCATGTATTGTTATTCTCTGAAATGTATTGATTTAATATTTGCAGTGTTGCCTTTTGATAGGTAGGGTATGGTGCTTTGTGAGTCCTGGTAGTGCTGTTAGGATATGGCGGGTTTGCTATGGGTTCTAAATGGGCAGTGTTTGTTTGTAGTAGTTCCTAATGTGCCTGGCGGTTGCCACTGGATTATAGTAATGTAGAAATCTTTTAGTCTTTCTTTATTCATGCACTCATTAAGAGGCATGTTTACTAAAAGTTAGGGTATGGTAACATTATGCAAATATTTATGCAAATGAGGTCCCTTATGCAAATGAGGTCCCACGTCTCATGCGGCCCCCGGGTTATTTTACAAGTCCTCATTTGGCCCTCAAAGCAATTTGAGTTTGAGACCCCTGACATAGAGCAAGCTAAGTCTGTTCTGCCTCGTATGCTTGTATAGATTATTTTAAAGTGAATAGGACTCTGAACACTGGCACGCAAATAGATAAAAAGATAAAAAAGATATCAAGAATAAGTATTAAAGTTTTATCTATATATCAGCATGAGAAAACAAATATATAGTAGTCATTGATGTCATCAAGCGCCATTTATGTTTCACTGAATAAATGTGATCATAAGCGCAAGTTTGATCTGAGACTACGTATGACAAATAATTTGCCATTACTGTTTAAGAGCCAATAGTTTGAAGTGGAGGGTTCTAAATTTAACCAGAAAGCTCTCTTCTGTGTTGTAAATTTAAACTTAAACTGCTGCTACTAGGCCCTGACTGATTTAACAAAAAATAGTGGGTTCACAGATTAATTAGCCTTAATAGAAAGAATTCCTTTCAGAAAATTCCCAGAAGTATATACTCACAATTGCAGATCTCTCTCCAGAAGTAACAGTCCCCTTTTCTAGTCCTTCAATACTAAAGATCACAGAGCTCTGGTTGAGCTATTTATGCCTGTGCTGCTGAGGTAACCTGTGACCAACTTCCTGGGTGATTAACAGTCCTTGCTTGGATAGAAGGAGTCTTTCAAAATGGCCTTTTGAATTGCCACCTGGTGTTAAATAGAAATTACACTTACCTGGTAATTGTCGTTCCTTGAGTGACGAAAGTTTAGTCCTCCACCTCTGGGTTGTGCACCTCCTCCTGCAGCTTGGAGACTGGGCATGTCAAAGTCGTGACATCACTGGATATAGCCTGCTGGTATCTCCCATCAGCCTCCAGTGTACTATTGACAAAGCAAACTCAAAGGAACAACAAATAAGTAACTATACCATAGCTTTAAATAACTCTCCATTCCTCAACTTGAGGAACCTTTTTAACCTTATCAGTCTTATATATATATATATATTTTTTTTTAACTTTACATTCACGTCCCCACTATGCAAACACGTTTCCTATACCATCCCCTCGTTTAAATAAGAGAGAAGGAAGAAACAACAGAGAGGGATACTCACTGCGATCTAGAATCTGAAAGGATCTGTCTACTCTTTGAGATTGATGCTCCACTCCGCCTGAAAATAAACTCTGAAGAAATCACACCCCTGGGCGGGAATGAGGACTTAACTGTCGTCACTCAAGGAACGACAATTACCAGGTAAGTGTAATTTCTATTTCCTTATCGTTCCTCCAGTTTAGTCCTCCAACTCTGGGATGTAACAGAGAAGTAATCATTGGGAGGGACCTATCCAGCCAACTCACCACACCGCTGACCCGGAACAGGCATCCTTTACTGCCAGAACATTTAGGCAGTAGTGGTTACTGAGGGAATGAAGAGACAACCTGGAAGCTGCTCTAACAATCCCCCCTGGTGGAATGACACAGTGATCCACCCATGAAGCTGCTTGCGCCCTGGCAGCAAGAGTCAGAAAGCCCCCCCCGGAATCGTACAACCTCGCCACCAGAATGCTGAGGCAACCACCGCCTTAACCCAGTGCAAAATGGCCGCCTTCACTGCTGCTTCCCCTTCGCAGGGACCTCCAACCAACACATAAAAACAAAGAAACGAACGCCGCACCCTGAATTTTATGTTTCCTATCGGCGTAAGCTACGAAAAACAACCTCCCCTTCCAGAAAAACTGAGAACTGGAAGAGAAACCAATAGGCTCAGGAGAAAAATCAGATACCACCTTTTGGAAGGACGACGGGACTGGTCGCAAACACCACCCTCTATCCAGAAAGGGTGAAAATGGCTCATTACATGACAACGCCTGAATCTGCGAAACTAGTCGCGCCGAACAAAGAGCTTTCAAAGCCACTGTCTATAACAGCAAATCCTTTACCGATTCCTGGAGTAAAGAATCAAAGGGCTCTTTAGTTAACGCCTCTAAGGCCCAATCGGGATCCCACGGCGGCACCCGAACTCTCCTTGAGGAGCGCAGTCGGGTCCCAACTTAAGGAAACGCCACACATCGATCCGAACACCTAGCGCTATTCCCTCCACAGAACCTCTACAGCCGGAAACAGCTGGACCCTCTAAGGAACTGGCCGCTAGTTCCTTCAGACACTGTCCTGCAGAGAACTCAGACCAAGGATACAGACACCTTTGTCGCCCAGACTTGCCGCCATAAACAGCAGCCTTCAAAAAAGCGCTAAGCACGGACCTATGTACCAGATGCAGCCTGCCTCCTTGCTCTCAACAAGGTGGCGAAGACTGCCGCAGAATAACCCTTCTTCTTCAGCCCTGCCCATTCAAAGACCAAACCGTAGGTGGGCACCGATCCACCTGAGACATTCGCCGTGGGCCTAGCCACAGCAGAACGTCCACTACTGGCAACTTCTAGGAAATGCCCGTCGAGTAGGCGAATGAGATCAGCCTAGTACGGCCGTCTCGTCCAACCGGGCGCTACCAAGAGTACCTTTCCTCGAAAGCCTTGATATGCTAACTACTTGCCCTATGAGAGCCCACGGGGAAAGGACAAGACAAAGACTTTTAACTAGGAGCTTACTGAGCCTCGACTTGGACGAACCATCAGCCGCCCCATTCCTCCACCAGAGAGACCTCCGGGTGAACCCCAAGGAAGCCAATAATATTAGCTAGCGCTCGAATTAAACCATAATGCACATTTGCCACATAAAGCCAATCAGGCTCTAGTCGACTCAACTCCCTAATCCTTTCCTGTTCCAGGCGAGTAGACTGCCGTAAACACTGCGACCACCTGAAGCATGCTCTCGCCCCCCCAGGCTCCACAAATGGGAGCTTGTAAGGACAGAGCATTGCCCTCAACGATCGCTTCAGTGAACCATCTACTTTCCTATCTTGCACTAAAGAAGATTGCTAGGGCTCTCTTCCATACAGTGAGTCCACACCCCCTGGTAGTGCAAGGTGTGCACCCACCCACGTAGTACCCAGGCCTACCCCTGCTTAGCCTCAAAATGTCAATCAAGAAGAGGCAAATTCAGGACAGCTGAATACTTTTTTTTTTTTTTTACAAAGACATCTCTTAACCAAAAATTCCTTCAGCATATGTTAAGAGAAGCTCTTTCCGTACCAACAATATGAAGTAGAAAGAACTCCCAATCACAGGCATACTAATCCACGGCCTTCCTGCTAGAGTAACGCCCCATTCCATCTGACTGCAGAAAGATGGACTTTATATTTTAAGTTCAACTAGCACCTGGTGTTAGGAAATACAGCTTTCTCATTCCGCAGTGGCAATTGAGTCAGCAATGAAGAAGCCGAGAAACTGCAGAGAAGTTCCCATTATACCACCTGGTAAAGACTCCACTTTTAGACCACTGAAGCAAAAAAGCATGCGAGAGTGCATTGTGTCCTGCCAGTAGCTGATCAAATTTAAATGATTCGGTGTATGCAGGGCATTTTCCAGAGAACGCAAGGTCCCTCATCCAGGCTGCCTCCACATTCACAGTCTAAACCGGCAGCCATCTTGGCTGATGCCGATCAGCGTGGAAGCCATCTTGTAAGCCCCGCATATGATGTATGCCTACTAGAATCTGAGCTGCTGATATTGCTGCTAGAGAACTAGCCTGGCTGTGTGCTTCTGGCCCCCATTAAGGCATTCGCTGAACACTAGCAGATTCCGTACTGGAGAGCCTCTGATAAATGGAATGGGAGCATAGATAGCTTCAAAGGCCAGAGTTCTATTTTGCAACCTCTCTCCGCTGAGCTGCCTTTTCCATATGTAAAATTAAACCACATATAGCCAAAATTAAGACATTACAAATCTACCGTAAAATCTTATAATTTGGGCAAAGCCAAACTAAACGGGAATATTTTCCATTAAGAAACCACACAACTATAAAACCCCTCTCATGACATAATGCTTATGGCAGAGCATTCCACATCTGTGGACTGGCCATGGCACTCACCCAAGCACCTGTTACAACTGTCCAAGAGAGTTATCACCATAATTCCTTTTGTGAATATGTTTACAGCGGATCATAGCGCTATATCACAGCAGCTAAGCCAAAATATTACCCTGCCATATAAACCGACTTTAACGCTTTATAGGACCTTCTATGGATAGCGGAAGGAGATTCTTGCAAATCAATATAGCTATGCCCTTTTTTTTTTTTAAGTATAGGACTCCAAAAACCAAGTTTCCGCCAACTCCAATGAAATCAAAGCAGATCAGCTAAAATTACCCGAACTGCTCCTATAGCTTTGCAAGAAGCTACCAGCCCCCGCTGCACCCAGCTTTCCTTCCCCCCTTATCCTGAGGGATTCAGCGTTGCAGGACATGTTGCGCACACCTTGCCAGCCTGCTGCATCTGCCAGGGAGCTGAAGAGCGAAATAGAGAGTAGGACCCCTGGAAGCAAACAGTGTTCCGACCTTGGGGTTCAGGACACAAAAGGCCACAGAATAACTCAACAGTGTTAGCTAAAAATGAACAAGGCTATCTCTCATTAAAGAGAGTTTCTTTTTCTTTTTGAAATCCCACCGAAGTCCGTGGGACCCAAGCCTTCGAACCCAACCACTTAACGCTGTGCATTAACCATAACCAGAGAAATGAAATGAAATGAAATTCTGCTCTAGAAATAGATGAGAATTTCCTGGGAAGGGCATGCTAAGTGGAGCTATGAAACACACAGGCACCCCTCCCCCCCCCCCCCCCGGCCTTCCTGCAGTCAGAGAAATAGCAGTGGGATACATCGACAACTTTGCAAATGGAGGTCTTAGAAGTTGCTGCCTGTGTGAACCTGAAGAGTAATACGATTTTGTATTTTACCACCCAGCCCCCCTAGGGATGGGGGCACTGAATACTATATGTGATTCATGAGCAGCGCTGCCATCCGGTGGCCTTTAGGGCACCAGAGCCCAACAAACGATACAGAAGTTAAGAGCTTTAATTAACCCTTTGAAGGCCTACTTTAAAAATTTTTAATCCACATTCTGCAGCCGGGTTAATTTTTGCATATTTCGGGAAAATTGTACCCGTCTTATTCAATATGTTCTAATAGTGATTTTCCTTCTGCTATGGTCATGTATTATAATGTATTATATACCATTTGATAGGAATATTTAGTCAGTTGCATGTTTAGTCACTAACCCCTGAGAGCCCATGAGGTGGCTCTGGGGTTAATTCTTCCCTGACTCTCGCCATGCGGTCCAAATACCTAGAGAGAAAATGGCCGCCCCTTCGCCAATGAATTTTGGCATCAAGAACAACAGCCGCTGCAAAAAGGAGGCCTCAGCAGACCGACCGAGCCCGAAGGCCTTACCTGCAGGGCCGAAAGCCACGCAGCCTGCTCCTACCGCCTTGAATTCCTCTGATCCTCAAGCCGCGCTGATGCGCCTGGCAGCCGCGGCGAGGACCACTCAGCTGGTTCCACAGAGTAAAATTAAAATCCCGCAGCAACGGAGAGGCTCCGTCTCACACAGCTTCAGTGTGGCTGTACGGGTCCCAGAGCTCTCTCCCGTACTATCCAGGGAGAGAGATACGCACCAGCGAATGCCTGCAGCAAGTGAAAATAACTGACAAGGAGGGAAGGCGAGAGCTCCTACTAATTTAAAGAGCCAGGCTCAAATTTAAAATTACTGTAAATATAAGGAAATTTGTTCCTAATAACTAAAGGGAACTAATCCCTGATTGCCATCTAACTGAATTAAAAGTAAAATTAAAAGTAAAAATCAAAAGTAAAATCAGAATAGAATTTGTCACACTAAATGCTCCTTATCCGTTCCCCCCAAGTGAGCCCAGAAGCTAGGCTCACTATGTCCTCCTGCTGCATGGAGACTGGACACACTGGAGGCTGATGGGAGATAACAGCAGGCTATATCCAGTGATGTCACGACTTTGACATGCCCAGTCTCCAAGCTGCAGGAGGAGGTGCACAACCCAGAGGTGGAGGACTAAACTGGAGGAAGGATAAGGAACACCTATTGAAAAAGTTTCACAGGTCTCTTGCCCCCTAGGTAGAAGGCCTCTTTGTAAAGGTCTCTAGAGGACTTTATTTGCTGCTCAAAGAGTACTGACCCTGTTTTGCCTTTTGTGCTAAGCTATATTCTTATTTGATTTAAATTATAGCTCTTTGCTGCTGCTAGGCTCTAACTTATTATGAAATTTAAACTACAAGCTCTCTGCTGGGTTCTAAATTTAACCAGAAAGCTCTCTTCTGTGTTTTAAATTTAAACTAAAAGTACTTTGCTGATGCTAGGCCCTGAGTGACTATTAAATTTAAACTACACGCTCTCTGCTGGGCTCTAAATTTAACCAGAAAGCTCTCTTCTGTGTTTTAAATTTAAACTAAAAGTACTTTGCTGATGCTAGGCCCTGAGTGACTATTAAATTTAAACTACAAGCTCTCTGCTGGTTTCTAAATTTAACCAGAAAGCTCTCTTCTGTGTTTTAAATTTAAACTTAAACTGCTGCTACTAGGCCCTGACTGATTTAACAAAAAATAGTGGGTTCACAGATTAATTAGCCTTAATAGAAAGAATTCCTTTCAGAAAATTCCCAGACGTATATGCTCACAATTGCAGATCTCTCTCCAGAAGTAACAGTCCCCTTTTCTAGTCCTTCAAGACAAGGAAAGATAAGCCTGGTTAGAGAGCAACACTGGGAATTAGAAGATGGGAAAGGCAGGCGCATTCAGTCTTACTGGTGTACGAAAACAAATTCCGATCTTAGAAATGTGGTGGAAAACTGTTTTTTTCTTTTCCTGAGAAACACCTTCCGTTTCAGAGTCGAGTATGTGGCTCTTGTATTGCCAGCAACAGCTGCAATCAGAGTTTCACTGCCTCTGTCAATGATTTATGGACTGCTGGCTTCTTATTTCATCAGAGGAAAGCAAAGCCTCCAGCCTTCTGCCAATACAGAGCAATCGGTTATCTAGTTAGACAGTAGCAGAGTCATGGAATGAAAGGGCACATTAATAGTACAGAGTAACAGGTTAAAATAAAACTAGAGTTCTGTTCAGTCAGAACTTTCTCAAATTGTCCCAGCAACCCGCTGATGATAATCTCGAGGGAAGTGACAAACTGTAACTGTAGATAGTTCTGCAAAAACAGAATAAATTCCTTCATAGAAACATAAAAATATGACGACAGAAAAAGACCACATGGCCTATCTAGTCTGTCCTTCCATATCAACAACTACAACAGTCCCCTTTTTCCCTTTAGAGATCCTCTGTGTTTGTCCCATGCTTTTTTGAATTCTGTTACTGTCCTCATCTCTACCACCTCCACTGGGAGACTATTCCACTGATCCACTACTCTTTCCGTAAAGAAATATTTCCGCATATCACTCCTTAATCTATCCCCCTTCACCCTCATCCCATGTCCCCTCGTAGCAGAACTTGCTTTCAATTGAAAGAGGCTCTCCCCCTGAACATTTATGCCACGGAGATATTTAAACATCTCAATCATATCACCTCTATCCCGTCTTTTCTCTAAGGTGTACATATTAAGATCCTTAAGTCTGTCCTCATATGCTTTATAATGAAGACCACTAACTATTTTAGTAGCCACGCTCTGCACCGACTCCATCCTGTTCACATCCTTTTGAAGATGCGGTCTCCAGAATTGCACACTATACTCCAAATGAGGTCGCACCAAAGACTTTTACAGAGGCACTATCACCTCCTTTTTTCTGCTAGCCATTCCTCCCCGTATGCACCCAAGCATCCTTCTAGCTTTTGCCGTCGCCTTTTCTACCTGTTTAGCTACTTTAAGATCATTAGACACAACGTCTAGGTCCCGCTCTTCTTTAGTGGACAAAAGTACTTCACCCCCTATATTATATTGCTCCCTTGGATTGCTGCAGCCCAAATGCATGACCTTACATTTTTTAACATTAAATCCCAGCTGCCAAATTCTAGACCATTCTTCAAGCTTAGCTAGATCCTTCCTTATGTTATCTACACCTTCCTGGGTGTCTACTCTATTTGCAGATTTTGGTATCATCCGCAAAGAGGCAAACCTTACCCGACAGCCCTTCTGCTATATCTCTAACAAAGATGTTAAAAAGAATCAGACCAAGGACAGATCCCTGGGGCACACCACTGGTAACATCCTTCTCCTCAGAGTGAGCCCCATTTACCTGTACTCTTTGTCACCTCCCACCCAACCAATTTCTAACCCAAGCAGTAACTTTAGGGTCTATCCCAAGGGTGCTCAGTTTGTTTGTAAGTCGCCTGTGAGGAACAGTGTAGAAGGCTTTACTGAAATCTAAATACACCACATATAGATTGGGTTTTATTTTTGGATTAGTGCTTTTCCTCAGTAATATACATTTCCTTTTATATACCACCCTTTCAACCCTATAAGAATGGGCATAAATCCCACTGGGACATGCAGCCCCTCATCCACGTCTCTGAATCAGGTCCATGGTCTCTGAACCTCATTGAGAGAATAGATCAGTAAAAAAAACCTACAAAAGACAGAAAATAATACTGAAAGGTGCTTTAAAAGCTTGTGAAAAGATACAAATCAGCTTGCATTTCCATACACACATAACTTTAGAATCGTAGACAGGCCTAATAAAGGCCTCTGGAGACCACACCTTCAAAAGGATATAAACAGGATGGAGTCCATACAGAGGGTGGCTACTAAAATGGTTGGTGGTCTTCATTATAAGACATATGAGGACAGACTTAAAGATCTTAATATGTACACCTTAGAGGAAAGGAGGGGTAGAAGTAATATGATTGAGGCGTTTAAATACCTCCGTGGCATAAATGCACAGGGGTAGAGCCTCTTTCGATTGAAAGCAAATTCTGCTACGAGGGGACATGGGATGAGGGTGAAAGGGGATAGATTCAGGAGTGATATGCAGAAATATTTATTTGCGGAAAGAGTGGTGGATCCGTGGAATAGTCTCCCAGTTGAGGTGGTAGAGATGAGGACAGTATCTCCATTCAAAGAAGCCTGGGACAAACACAGAGGATCTCTAAAGGTAAAAAGGGGACTGTTGTAGTGGTTGAAAAGGAAAGACAGACTAGATAGGCCATGTGATCTTTTTCTGTCATCGTGTTTCTATGTTTCTAAAGATTTTTATGCACATATAATTGATTTAATGCATAATAACCTATAAATTAATATATTTAACATTGATTCACATGCATTGAAAACTTATAACACAACTTTAAAAAATGTCTTTAACAGGAAAGCTAGAAGTGAACTGAAAGTATATCTGAAAATGCGGAAGTAGTCTGAAAATGACCCAAAAACAAACCAAAACTTTTTTTCATGCACATCCGGAAAGACTAGAGATTGATAATTGCAGCACGGGATAGTAAACTAAAAATAAACTAGTTTACAGCCAGTACAGGAAAAAAACCCAGACAAATACTGATTTTGTATCATGGAAGCAGACCATCTCATCACTGGGTGCAATGTGTAAATGGCAGAATGCCTGTATACAGCCTGTGATACTTTCCGTGTCCTACATTCCTCTCCTCTGTTGCTACATGTAGGTCTTTGTGTCCTGCTATCTGTCTCTATTCTTTCCTGTCTTAACTTTTTTTCTTTTTTTCAGAATGGTAATTTTGGAGTCTATCTTCTTGAAGATTTTATTGGAAATAGCTCTAGTGACCCAAAGGGCGGTATAGTAAATTTTAATAAACCATAAAGGCACAATGAAACAGCATGTCTCATTCACTTGAAACTGTAAACACTGTAAGAGCATTGTACAAGTATCAGAAAAACATAACACCAGAAACACTTTCACCATTGCTAAGCACCAAGCCCAGCATGGCCCCTTAATGTGTGGGGTCTGTTATCAATTGCCTGAATAGTTCTCCCTGTAGAGAATCCAGGATCTCTTTACTTCTAGATGATACTGCAGCAGGAATGTGCCAATCAACATCTGGCATATTGAAATCCCCTATCAGTAGCACTTTAGAGCAGTGCAGTAGCTTCAAAGAGCATTAGTATATGGCAGTATCCCAAAAAGACACACAGATTCCACAATGCTTTTATTGCTGCAAGCTGTGGATTTCCCGGGTCCTCTTTAATAATAGTTTATGGACCTTTCCTCCAGGAACTTGTCCAAACCTTTTCTAAACCCAGCTACACTAACAGCTTTTACTACATCCTCCAATAATGAATTCCAGAGTTTGATTACATGTTGAGAGAAAAAATATTTTCTCTTATTAGTTTTAAACAGGTTACACTGTAGCTTCATCGCATGTCCCCTAGCCGCTAGAACTTCCCCAAGATCCTTCAATACTCTTGGATGTATCCCATTGTGCCCCATTACTTGTATACTTTTAGTTTAGTTAGCTCCTCACAAACACAGTCTTCTGAAAAACATTCAAGATCCCCTTCACTTCTGTTCCTATTTGTGAATGTTTTCTGAGGTCCTGCTCCTGGTACTTCATCTGTGAATACAGAACTAAAATATCTGTTAAGCAATTCTGCTTTATCCTCATCAGCTTTAATATATTCCTTCCTTTCCCCCTTGAGTCTGACAATACCACTTTTGCACTTCCTCCACTCACTAACATATCTGAAAAATGTCTTGTCCTCACATTTTACTGTATTGGCTATTTTTTCTTCTATTTGTATCTTTGCTTTCTTGACTGCTTTCCTAGCTTCTCTAAGATTTTCCTAATATCAATGCTTGTCTTCCTTTCTATGCAAAAATTTCAAAAATGTGCATAATCTTTTAAACTTTTGCACGTTTTATTAAGACATTTTTGCACAGAATTTTAAATTCTTTTGCACAGAATTTCTCCAGGTATAAATTACAGGTCTCTCCCCAACACTCAAGCATTCCCTGCTCCCACCCCTCTCCATCTAACTTCTAGGGAGATCCTGACTCTCCAGCCCCCAATCACTCCCCTGACTCAGCATCAGTCCCCCTCCAGCTCCAAGTCACCATCTGACACACCATCAGTCCTCTCCAGCCTCCAATTACCCTCCCAACTCACTATCAATCCCGTTCCAGCCCCCAGCCACCCGGACTCACCATCAGTGATCTCAAGCCTCCAGTCACCCTCCATGACTCACTATTATCCCTCTCCATCCTCCATTCACCTCCCGAGCTCACCATCAGTCCTCCCCACACTCAGTCCCTCACTAATTTCCAGTCCCAGCCACTCACCTCCTTTGCCCAATCATGGCATTTTAAACACAGCAGTGGGATCGTTTCCCTTCGCTTCTGTGGTTGTGCTGTATTTCAGATGGTGGAATCACCATGTTTTAAAAAGGTAAACAAAAGCACTTCCTGTTTCTTGATAGGGGCAGAAAGGGCTTCTGTTGACCTTTTTGAGATAAAGCAATGCCGGTGTCAGAAGTGTAGCACAACTGTGGGAGCAAAGGAAGACACTCTTGCGACTTTGCTACAGCAAGTCATGAGACAGGCTTGTGCAGTTTTAAAGCCTGTGCGCTCAAAGCCTGTCTCACTGCTCACTACTCGGCGCAGAAGGGGGACACCTCCTGCAGGCACAAGGCAGCACAAAGGAGCAGGAGAGCCACGCCACTGGAGGAAAGAGCTTTATTAATAACAGGGTCTGCCCGACATGTGTTTCGGCCGAAGCCTTCTTCAGGGGACTAAGACCTTGTACAAAAACATATGCACAAAACATTATACATATAAAATATAAAGTATAAAATAAAGGTTACATTAAAATTTTAACATTTCAGATAAAAACTTTAAAAGTTAAAAGTAATAGATAGTACTATATGACAAACAACTAATCCAAAGGAACCAAATGATAAAATAGTTCTTTCATCTAAAACTATACATATATATAAAAACAAACTAAAATTAATGGGTTAATAATTATAAATATTCTTACAAATATAATGACTAAAACATAAAAAAGTGATACAAGAGGGTTATGTAATTAGCCACGATAGTATATATATATATAATAAATAGTAAATAATATTGAACAATGTAAACAACCTCTTACTACTAGTAAGACACTGGTAGAGCGTAACTTTCTAATATATCTAAGAAATCATCCAAATGGAGTACTGTGAAAGAGGCAAAGAAGATAAATACATCACTGAAACAATAAATGAGAGGACATCATCCACCAAAATATAATGATGACCTACTTACGGACTGTGAATTGTAGCAGGAAAGGCAAATAAAGATAAACTGCAGAGAAAAAGACTACATAGTAATTGTAACCAAAAGAAAAATCTAAGGGACTCCAAGAGAAAGCAGAATAGTATATAAAACACCATACCTTTCACAACACTGCAATTCTGTCAAAGCAAGCCGTGAAGGAAAAATAAGCCGTTAAATATTTTTAAGGATGTGACATCAGAAAGACAAGAGGATTAATTATGCATGCAGACAATTTACCACAGTACAAAGATGCCATAAATTCAAACTACAAAGGTCAATAGGAAAGCAAAAACCATTCAAAATCAATAGCCTATACATATAGAAGGGAGAAGGGTCTAACTACTTTATACATATAGAAAGGAGAAGGGTCTAACTATTTTATAATTTGGTTCCTTTGGATTAGGTATTTGTCATATAGCACTATCTATTACTTTTAACTTTTTAAGTTTTTATTTGAAATGTTACAATTTTAATTTAACCTTTATTTTATACTTTATATTTTATATGTATAATGTTTTGTGTATATGTTTTTGCACAAGGTCAGTCCCTAGAAGAAGGCTTCGGCTGAAACACATGTCGGGCAGACCCTGTTATTAATAAAGCTCTTTCCTCCAGTGGCGTGGCTCTCCTGCTCCTTTGTGCTGCCTTGTGCCTGCAAGAGGTGCCTTCCTTCTGTGCTGAGTAGTGAGCAGTGAGACAGGCTTTGAGCGCACACTGCTCAGTAATGACAGTGCCTGTGCAGAATTCTGCATATGTTTGTGTTTACTGCATCTGTGCTTGTACAAGCATCTGTGCATTCTTATATGTGTATTTAAATGCTTGTCTTTGCGTGCATATGTTTGTTCTGTGTGTGTCTGTAATTGGGAAAGGAGATTGCAGTGGAGGGCTCTTTGACAATTGTATTATTGTTAAGTTACTGTTGATTAGTGCTTGTATGCTCCGTGTGCTTTGCTATCATGTGTCTGTTCAGTGTGCCGTAATGCAGGGACCTTTCTGTGGGCTCAATGTGCTTCGGTAATGCGGGTTTGCTCATGACTCCAGTATTCTGTGTCCTTTCTGGGGGCTGCATGTGCTTCGGTAATGCGGGTTTGCTCATGACTCCGGTATTCTGTGTCCTTTCTGGGGGCTGCATGTGCTTCGGTAATGCGGGTTTGCTCATGACTCCGGTATTCTGTGTCCATTCTGTGGGCTGCATGTGCTTCAGTAATGCGGGTTTGCTCTTGACTCCGGTATTCTGTGTCCTTTCTGGGGGCTGCATGTGCTTTGGTAATGCGGGTTTGCTCATGACTCTGGTATTCTGTGTCCTTTCTGGGGGCTGCATGTGCTTCGGTAATGCGGGTTTGCTCATGACTCCGGTATTCTGTGTCCATTTTGTGGGCTGCATGTGCTTCAGTAATGCGGGTTTGCTCTTGACTCCGGTATTCTGTGTCCTTTCTGGGGGCTGCATGTGCTTCAGTAATGCGGGTTTGCTCTTGACTCCGGTATTCTGTGTCCTTTCTGGGGGCTGCATGTGCTTCGGTAATGCGGGTTTACTCATGACCCCGGTATTCTGTGTCTATTTTGTGGGCTGCATGTGCTTCGGTAATGCGGGTTTGCTCATGACTCTGGTATTCTGTGCCATTCTGTGGGCAGAATGTACCTTTCTATCTTTAGCTTGTTCATTAGCCCTGAATTCAGGGTCCAATCTGTGCTCAGCAGGTGCCTTTGTATCTTGGTCCTGTTCAGTACACGGTATTGTGTGTGACTTTGACATCGCCTTTTCTGGGGGGTTTTGGTAATGTCACAGCGCTGAACTTTTTCTTTTAGACATGATCTGTCAGATTAGTAGAAGCCAAATACTGTTGTGAGACACTGAGCAAATGCAAGCGTCAAGGAAGGCTTGTGTGGAGAATTATCTTCCTTGAAAGAAAAGTTTGGCTTGCAAGTTGGATATATCATTTTTAATTTTTCTATCCCTGAACCAGGATGACTGAATGGGTAATGAAAATCATCTGAAACATAGTGCTGTGTCAGGTTGATATTGATAACTGAAGGTGCTACAATGACCTAGAATTGTATTTTTTAATAAAGTAAAATGGACCTGGGTGTTAAATTTTCCAGTTAGTGATCCCAGAGTAATCAAGCCTAGTCCGAGAAAAAGTAATGAATCCGATATTCAAAGGCATTTACACAGTTTACAGAGCTGTAAACCATGTAAATGCCACTGAGAGGAACATGGTTAATGCCACTGAATATCCCCAAATAACACTGCTGAATATCCCCAAATAACATCAGTGAATATCCCCAAATAACACCACTGAATATCCCAGAATAACACTGCTGAATATCCCTGAATAACATCACTGAATATCCCCGAATAACACCACTGAATATCCCCGAATAACACTGCTGAATATCCCCAAATAACTTCAGTGAATATCCCCAAATAACACCACTGAATATCCCAGAATAACACTGCTGAATATCCCTGAATAACATCACTGAATATCCCCGAATAACACCACTGAATATCCCCGAATAAAATTGCTGAATATCCCCAAATAACACCACTGAATATCCCCAAATAACACCGCTGAATATCCCCGAATAAAGCACAGTTACTTACCTGTAACAGGTGATCTCTGGGAACAGCAGGAATAAGTCTTCACATATGGGTACGTCGGTACCGACAGAGCCTGTGCGGGAACGCTCCCCAGCGTCCAATCAGAAAGCCTTTGGGAGCATCCCACAGCACCTGCGTGCTGCCTTCCCGCCTTTCCAACTGTCTCTCCTCAGTTGAGTTTTATAGCTGAGACAAAGAGGGAGAGAGAGGGAAAGGAAGAGAGATAGAGAGAGAGAGACAACTCCTAGGGGAGGTGGGTGGGTTGTGAAGACTTATTCCTGCTGTTCCCAGAGATCACCTGTTACAGGTAAGTAACTGTGCTATCTCCAGGAACAAGCAGGAATGAGTCTTCACATATGGGGACTCCCTAGCTTTTGATGTCGGGGAGAGAGCCCAGAACAGGGCTGCACTTCCCCACCTGGATCTCTGGCATCCCATGAGGGATGGTGGGTAGGAGTTGATTAAGTATGGAACAGGTGTTTGAGAACAGCCTGACCAAACAAGGCATCCCGGTGGGAGTCCTTGTCTAAGCAGTAATGGGCTGTGAAGGTATGAACTGAGGCCCAAGTGGCTGCTCGACAGATGTCATCGATAGACACAGAGTTCAGATGAGCCATTGAGGCTGCCATGGCTCTCACATTGTGAGCTGTGACATGGCCCTCTAGAGAAATGTTCTTGCTCTGATAGGCAAAAGAAATACATTGGGCAATCCAGTTGGAAAGAGTTCTCTTGGAGACTGGTTGTCCCAAATGAGAAGGATCAAAAGCAACAAAGAGTTGGGAAGACTTTCTATGTTGCTGTGTCCTCTGTAAGTAAAAAGCTAGAGCTCTTTTACAGACCAGGGTATGAAGATTCATCTCTGCACTTGATGCATGAGGTCCTGGAAAAAAGACAGGTAGGTAGACCTCTTGGTTGAGGTGAAAAGGCGAGACCACCTTAGGCATAAAGTGTGGATTAGTCCTAAAGACCACCTTGTCATGATGGAACCTTGTATAAGGTGGATTAGCTACTAGTGCTTGCAATTCACTGATGCGGCGTGCTGATGTGATTGCAATGACAAAGATAACCTTCCAAGAAAGGTATTTCAAGGAGGTAGTAGCTAAAGGTTCAAAAGGCGGCTTCATAAGCTGACCAAGAACCAAATTTAAGTCCCATGCCACCGGAGGTGGTCTAATGGGAGGCTTTGTTAAAATGAGGCCTCTCATGAACCTTGCTACAAGGGGATGAGAAGAAACAGGTTGTTCATTTAGAGGCCTGAGGGAAGCTGCAATAGCACTCAGATGGACTCTTACTGAATTTGTCTTAAGGCCTGCATTAGAGAGATGCAGCAGATACTCCAGCAACGATTCCAGAGGTATTGACCGGGGGTTAAGACCCTTTCCAGAACACCAGATGGTAAACCTTTTCCACTTGAAGGAGTAAGAACGTCTAGTGGAAGGTTTTCTGGAAGCATAAAGAACATCTTTCACTTGTTGAGAAAGAGGACGATCCTGGAGATCTAGGCCTTCAGCAACCAAGCCCTGAGATGCAGAGACTGGGGATTGGGATGCCACAACTTTCCGTCCTCCTGAGAAAGGAGGTCTGGGGCAGACCCTAACTCTAGGGAGGGAGCTTGAGAGAGATGTAGAAGCAGAGGGTACCACACCTGCTGTGGCCAATGTGGAGCTATGAGAATCATGTGGCCTCTGTCTCTCTGAAGCATGAACAGGGTTTTGGGAATTAGGGGAATGGGTGGAAAGGCATACAGGAAGTCTTGACCCCAGTGAAGGAGGAAAGCATCCCTTGCCTGAGCCCCCTGAGCCGGAGTTCTGGAACAGAACCGGGGAAGTTTGGCATTCCACGGACTTGCAAAGAGGTCTATGTCCGGGGTTCCCCAAATTTGAAAAATCTTGGATACCTGGTCCATATGTAGGGACCACTCGTGTGGAAGCAGAACTCGACTGAGTCTGTCCGCCCAAGAGTTTTGAACACCTGGAAGATAGACTGCCAGAAGATGAATGTGATGCTCTCTGGCGAAGGCCCACAGTCGCAGAGCTTTGTTGCAAAGCAACAGAGAGCCAGTTCCTCCCTGCTTGTTTATATAGAACATGGCTACTTGATTGTCCGTGTGGACAAGGACTGTCTTGTGGCTGAGCAGGGTGTGGAAAACTCGCAGAGCAAGGAAGATTGTTCTGAGTTCCAAGAGATTGATATGTAGACAAGTCTCCTGTGGGGACCAGATGCCCTGGGTGGAGAGGTCCTGAAGATGAGCTCCCCAGCCCATTGGAGAAGCATCTGTTGTAAGAGTTGCCTGGGGTAGAGGCTGTTGAAAAGGAGACCCCAGCAACAGGTTTTGAGGGGACTTCCACCACTGGAGGGACAAAATGAGGCGACTTGTGTTTGCTATTTTGTCAGACAGGCAGCCTAATGCCTGGGTCCATTGGGTGGATAAAGTCCACTGAGCTGCTTTCATGTGAAGGCGAGCATATGGTACCACATTAACAGTGGATGCCATGTGGCCTAGCAACTGTAACATCTCTCGAGCAGTTAGTAGGGGTTTTGACTCTGCTTGAGAAGCTAACTGCATCAAGCGAAGGCAGCGGGCCTGGGAAAGATAGGCCCTTGCCTTTGTGGTATCCAGCAGTGCCCCTATAAACTCTAGGGACTGAGTAGGGATCAAATTGGATTTTGGGATGTTTATTACCAGCCCTAAATATTGAAGGATATGCATTGTGCAGGTTAGAGCAGTCTTGGCCTCTGATTGAGTGGGAGCTCGAATGAGCCAGTCGTCCAGATAAGGGAAGACAAATATTCCCAGGGTGCGCAGAAAAGCAGCAACCACAGCCATGCATTTCGTGAACACCCGTGGTGCAGAGGCCAGGCCAAAGGGGAGCACTTTGTATTGATAGTGCTTATCCTGGAAAAGGAACCAAAGGAACCTTCTGTGAGTTGAATGGATGAGAACATGAGTGTACGCATCCTTGAGATCTAGAGAACAAAGCCAATCCTGACTGTGAAGGTATGGCAGCAGAGTTCCTAGAGAAACCATCTTGAATTTCTCTTTGACTAGGAATCTGTTCAATTCTCTGAGATCTAAAATGGGCCTGAAGCCCCCTGTTTTCTTTGGGATAAGAAAATAGGGGGAGTAGAACCCCGTGCCCTGTTGTTGAGAAGGCACTTCCTCTATTGCCCCCTGGGCTAGAAGAGTGGCAACCTCCTGCTCTAACAGGCTGAGGAGGGAGGTTGGAGAATTGAACTGGTGCACTCTTGTGAGAGGAGGCAAGCTGGAAAAATGAAGCTTGTACCCCTCTCTTATGATGGAGAGTGCCCAATGCTCTGCTGTGATTTGCCCCCATCTGGGAGCAAAATGACATAACCTTCCTGGAATGGTGGAGGGCTCTGGTCCTTCTAGAGCCAGGAAGGCTAAGTTCTCTAGCAGAGAGTCAAAGGCCCTGAGGGGGCTGAGATTGCTGGGCTGGAGCAGGCCTCGCGGCCTTTGCCTTGGTCTGTTTGGAGGATTGCTGACGTTTGGAAGGAAACTGAGATGCAGAAGATGCTCTCTGACTATAAGCAGGATAGGATCTTCCCTTTTTAGAAAAAGGTGTTTTCTTGAACAAGCTTTTCTTAGCAGGGGCAGCAGTAGATTTGGATAGTCTATCCAAAGCAGAATTTTCAGCACCATTTGATTGGCTTTTGCTTGCCAATCTTTACCAAACAGATTCTCATCTGTACAAGGGATATTTCCCAATTCATCTTGGACCCAGGTCTCCAAATCAGATGCTTGAAGACAAGCAATCCTACGTGCACCTATAGCTATAGCTGAGGCTCTGCTTACGTATTCAAAGGAGTCGAAAGCTGCACGGTTGGAGAATTTGGAGATGTCCTGTGCATGTTTGAGCCCAGAGAGAAATTCTGGCATTTTACTGTCCGACATAAAAGGACTTAAAGTCAGCAAATGGTCAGTGACTTCTTTTAAGAACATTCCCATGTAGAGACTATAGGAATTAATTCTCGCAGCAAGCATGGAAGCTTGGAAGACTCTTCTACCAAAAGCATCCAGGGTTCGACATTCACGTCCTGGAGGATTAGAGGCATGTCTCTTGGCACTTCTAATCTTTCTCATTGCAGACTCAACCACAATAGAGTGGTGAGGAAGCTGAGTTTTATGGAAACCAGGACAAGGAGGGACACGATACATGGTGTCTAACCTGCGAGAATGAGGAGAGGTGGATAGAGGTGCTCCCTACATCCTTAACATGAGATCATACAGAATCTCATGAATAGGCAAGGTAGCTGCCTCTTTAGGAGTTTTAGGATATTGTAGAATATCTAACTCCTTAGCTCTAGGCTCTGACTCTGGGGCTACTGTAATAGAGAGACCCCGAGCCACCTCTCTGATAAAGTCTTGAAAAGACAAGTCCTCTGGAGGAGACATCCTTCATTTAGGAGAGGACTCCTCCTGTGGAAGAAGCATCGCTGTATCGACAGACTCTTCAGAATCCTCAGAGTCATCAGAAGAATCAAACTATCGTCTGTTGGGATGCTCTTGCAAAGCCCGATACCCGTACCGACCGGGATCGGTATCGGGAATCATCAGTACCGGGGTATCGGTACCGGAGGGCTGCAGAGGGCAGAGTACTGGCATAGCTGACACCGATGCCGATGTCGATGCCACCGGTACCGGAATCGGTGCCGATGGCGATACCAGAGCCGGTACTGGCGGAGTAGTCTGTTGCAGTACGACGGGTGTCGATGCCAGAAGGAAAGCCGCCAGACTGCGTTTGATGGACAGAATCCTCTGATCCATCGACGCTGCCAATGCCTGGAAGTCGGTACCGGTGGAAGCCACCGGTACCCCAGAGCATGGCACCAGGAGATCTGTTGAGGCCACGCCATCTAGATCATCCTGGAACCCTGATGATGATGCTTTAGAAGCCGAAGCCTCCCACCGGGGTAATTTTGCCGGTGCAGAATCCTCGAGGGCAAGGCCAGGGGCATCTCGATGCTTAAAAGGAGATTTGCCCTTCGAGGACCGGCTGGATTTATGTTTAGTTACCTGAGATCCGTGTGAGGAGGAAGAAGCCCTGGAAGACGTCGATGCCACCGAAGCTGCATCAGAAGGAAACAGGGTACTGAGCTTGGCAGCTCGGTTCTGTCTACCTCCCTTAGACATCATGGAACAGGACACACAATCTTTAATGGAATGGTCAGGGCCTAAACATTTTAGACACCAGTCATGGGTGTCGGTGATGGAGATAGTATCGCCACATTTTGTTCACTTCTTAAATCCTGAGGCAGGTTTTTCCATATTTAAGGAAAAGGGTTTTGGGCCTAAGGCCCAAAACTGAAGTACACCTGAAGAAAAATAATGGAAAAAAGTCTTTTTTTTTTTTTAAAGAAAAGAATAAGAACCGATGGTACCGGTATAGCGTCGAGGAAGGCAGACACGACAGAAAAGAAATAAAGAAAAAATAAGGAAATTCTTCTGCGGTGACAGGAACACGACCTGCTGGCTCCGCGGAAAAAGAACAACTGAGGAGAGACAGTTGGAAAGGCGGGAAGGCAGTACTCAGGCGCTGTGGGATGCTCCCAAAGGCTTTCTGATTGGATGCTGGGGAGCGTTCCCGCGCAGGCTCCGTCGGTACCAACGTACCCATATGTGAAGACTCATTCCTGCTTGTTCCTGGAGATCACCACTGAATATCCCCGAATAACACTGCTGAATATCCCCAAATAACACCGCTGAATATCCCCAAATAACACCACTGAATATCCCCGAATAACACCACTGAATATCTGCAAATAACACCGCTGAATATCCCCGAATAACACCGCTGAATATCCCCGAATAATGCTGCTGAATATCCCCGAATAACACCACTGAATATCCCCGAATAACACCGCTGAATATCCCCGAATAACACCACTGAATATCCCCGAATAACACTGCTGAATATCCCCGAATAATGCTGCTATACGCCCTGATGCTGCCCAGGTGGCATTGAGGCATGCCATGGGCCTTCTAGGGACAGTGACAGTTGCTAACCGGGTAGCGGCGATATTGCACCGCTGCACGGTTAGCGATCTGTGGGTAAAAGATAGACGCAGCTAAAGTTGTCTTATCTTTTACTCTTTGAAGCTAATTGGGCAGTGGCTCAATATCACCGTAGTCCAGTTGGCTTCTACAGTGGTGGAGGCTGTGTGGTGACCCCAGATATTCCATGCTGGGGTTAAAGTTTGGCAGAGACGGCTATGCACCGTATCTGCAGAAGAATATCGGGCCCAATGTTTATAGATAAGCCTCTATTTTTGAGCCTATTTATTTTAGTAGGATAGTATGTGTAGACAGGCAGAAACCCCGGCCTCGCCACCCCTGTCCTGCTGATGCTGCTCCCCCACCTAATGCCACTGATGCCCCCAGCTGACACTGATTCCATCTCAGGAGGGGAGGCAGCAGCAGCAGCAGCAGTATTTCCAGAAGCACCAGCTTTTTGCCACCGCTTTTGGAAATACTGAAACTTTCTACCTCCCCCCAAACAGAATCAGCCGCACCGGGGGAGGGGGGCGGCCACCCATGTGTGCTTCTGCCACTGCTGCCACAACCACCACTCACCCGAGCTGGCCGCCTAGCTCGCCTAGTGGACAGGCTGGGCCTGTGTTTACAACAGTTGGGGGAGAATTTCGGTGGTGCGTCTGCAAGCTATTTGACAGTTTCAGAACAGCTGAGGTGGTTTGATTGGCAGAAATATAGCAATAGAATTTCAGGTGTTAACCCTTATATGATGTGTAAGTAAAGGGTAATATATGTACTTGGTATTTATATGAGGGTTTAAGCTTAGGGGAGACTGTGTGTAAGCAGACTCTGAAAAGAACACTTTAAATCAGAGCTGGCACAGTAACCCACAGAGGAAGAAAGTGGCACAGTTGAGATAGGCTGTTTGCATGGAAGCAAGCATTAACATAGAGAAATATAAAATGTATTAAGATAAGCAAGGTACACAAGTCTAAGCCTGAGCAGCCTGCGGCATAGAGAAATGCAACCTCTAGCAGAATTGCTTTAGAGCAGGGCTGAAGCACAGAGGGGCGTTTACCACAGTTAAAGCAGCTGACTGTCACCGCCTTAAACTCTCTTTGGATATTCAGGGCTGGAGTCATATCTGGCCAGTGACACTGATCCACTTTCAGCAGATAGCCAACGGTGATATTCAACTGCTGGCTGGATAGCTAAACAGCCTTTTTTCTTCCTAACTTTAGCAGTGTTAGGATAGCCGGTTAGCAGCTCAATGTCTTTGCTTCCTTGGCGCCACAAACGCTCAGCCCCAGAACACCCCAGCACTAAGCGATTAGCATCAGGGTGTTTAGATGGGTTAAATGGGACCATTTAGCAGCACAACCCAGGTATGAGCTGCTGCACCCTACTGAGCGTCATTTACATGGTTTGTAGGTCTGCAAATCGCATTAATGCCTTTGAATATGCATCTCACAGTTTATACAGAAACGAGGTAGGTTCAGCTCTAAGTCAAACAGCTAGTGTTTGTCTCTTAGTGATAATATTTACCTATCTCTTTATGAATAAGCAGCTAATGCATAGCAGGTCGACCTCCAGCAGAAGCAGTAAGGACTGGTGTCTTCTGGGATAAAAATACTGAGAGCAGCCCTTACAACTTATCATTTCTAAAGTGCTACAAGGTGCACACAGCACTGTACAGGCACATGCAAAAGACAGTCCCTGCTCATCAGAGCTTACAGTCTAATCAAGACAGACAACCCAAGGATATATCTGAGAGAATGATAAGGAAACACATAGGAGACTAAGCAGATCAGGATCCAAAAGTGGATCAAAGAGGTGAAGTTTCAGCCTGAATTTCAGCCCTTGCAAGGTACCTAGGAAGCCCACCGAAGATCTGTGACAGGCTAGAGATGAAGGACTTCCAAGAGGGGCTGCTACTGCTGGGAAGGAATCTGCACTTGGATTTATCTGTGGGAAGTTCTCTAAATTGTGAGGAAAAGGAAATTCTTTGGGTTAAAGCTGATAAAATCTGTTTATTTTAATATTTGGTGTTTTATGAAGTCAGTTAGGACAGTTACTCTCTCATTCCTGCTAATTTCAAACCCTTCTTCTGCCTCAGTCTCACTCCACTCCTTCCTTTGAAGTCCACACCATCCGCCTTTTTACTCCACTGTCTCTCCAGATAACTGCCATAAGCCCACCTTTGCCTTTCTCCCTGCCTTGACTCATGCTTTCCCTTCTTCTGGATGCGTCTACCCCCTCACTTATTCTTGGGGATTTTAACATTTATGTTAACCCATTGTGAAATGTGCCTCTATGTGAACTCACACATCAGGTTGGCTGTGATATCTGAAGAATAACTCACTGATGAAGCCATTATATATGGTGAAACCATCTGTTGGGGTTGGAGAAACTTGACATACCTATGGCCAAGAAGATCAAATAAGTGACATTAAAAGGGTGGACATTGTCAACACACATTGCCCCCTTCTGCCGTATGGACAGTTATTTATTTAAAACTTATATTTATACCGCCTTTCTACTAATCAAAGCGGTTTACAAAGAACAACAACCTGACAGGGCATCAAGATGCACTCTCTTGTACAGTACAAAACAATATAACATAGCATAGAAAAGGTATTGGTTACAGTAACTATGTACAAGGTAACATAAGGCTGCTAGGTGACTTGTGTCTCTGGGACTGAAGTTGTGTTAAACTGATCTGGATGAGATACGTTTTCAATCTCTTCCAAAAATCACACTAGTCAGAACATGCCCTTAGGAATGGGGGTAAGGATTTCCATAGTTTGGGTGCAAAAAGGACGAATGCACGGATACAGGTGGATTGCTTGCTCTTAATTTTCTGAGGTGGGATGAAGAGGAGGTCGGTGGTCAGGGGCGGCTCTATAATGAGGTGAAGTGAGGCAGCTGCCCCAAAATAGCCGCCTCACTTCACCTTCAAAAGTTTAAAAAACAAAAATCAGCACACAAATTGCTGCCGCTGCCAAGTCCACTTCTCGGCAGCGGCAGACTGCTCCTCTACTTTCAACAGCAGCCGCTGCTCCTGTCTCTTAGAGCCTCAGCCAGGTTTATGTTTATTTATGTTTATTAGCAAACTTGATATACCGCCCATCACAATAGCGTCTGAGCGGTTCACAAAATAAAACAAAGCTGCTAGAAAAGGAAAGGAACGCCAGTATGTTTGATAGGAAAGAATAGAGTAGCAGCTAATAGAGGACAGATGAGGAGCAGAAAAGCGAGGAAGGGGTCAGACTGTTAAGCATCAACGAGGGGAGGGAGAGAGAGGAGACAGGGGTAGAGGAAGGTTGAAAGCTGTACAAAAGAGGTGGGTTTTTAAATTGGCCTTGAAATTTTTGAGGGATGACTCAAGACGGAGGGCTGGGGGAAGCGAGTTCCAGAGTCGGGGGCTGAGGAAATAGAAGGCGGAGGAGCGGATGGATTCCAGGTGGGCTTGGGATGGGGAGGGGAGGAACATGCGGTTTGCGTGTATGGAGCGGAGGGAGGTGTGGAGTCGGACCAAATTGGTGAGGTAGAGGGGAGTGCCGGTGTGAATAGATTTGTGTACAAAGATGAGGAACTTGTATTGAATTCTAAAAGTGGGTGGGAGCCAGTGCAAACGGATGAGGAGAGGAGTAACGAGGTCGAAGCGGGAAGAGCAGGTAAGGATACGGGCAGCAGTATTCTGAACTCGTTGCAGGCGTAGAAGCTCTGATTGAGGAAGACCGGCCAGGGAGGCATTGCAATAGTCTAAGCGGGAGATGACAAGGGAAAGAAGAAGGGTGGTTATGGCGGAGGATGAGAGGAAAGGACGGATAGAGCGGAATTGTCTTAGGGTAGAGAGGCAGCGTGGGACAGAGGAAATGTGAGCTTTAAAGGATAGTGAGGAGTCAAGGGTCACACCCAAGTAGCGCAGGGAGGAAACTATTGGGATAGGAGAGGAGGAGAACTGGGGAACAAGAGGGGGGGGGCAGGGCTACCAGTGGTGAACCAGATGGCTGATGTTTTAGAAAGATTGAAGTGGAGGAAGAAGGAGGACCAACGATGGGAGAGGGGAGGGAATGAGGGAGAGGAAGGAGGGGGAAGGAGGAGGGGGCAGGGGCTGAAGGAGGGGGACAGAGGGGAAGAGGGCAAGCAGAAAAGGTGCGATGGAGGGAGTGGACTTTGTAGGTGAAGAAAGAGGCCAATGAGGCGGGGTCAGGAGGGACAAGGGAGGGGGAGGGAGTGGTCGAAGAATGACATACAGTTTAAGTAAAAGTCAAACCAGTGCGTAGCCTCCCATGCAGCTGCATCCTAAAGGGGCGGAAGACAGCTGCACATTCCTTCACAGAGGCAGGAAGGCTCCGCACTGGTTTTACTTTTATTTAAACTGCTCTTAGAGCCGCGGTCGTACTAGCAACATGCAGTTTAAGTAAAAGTCAAACCAGTGCAGAGCCTTCTGTGCAGCTGTGATCCTTCATTGAGGTCTGAAGGTTCTGCACTGGTGTTACTTTTACTTAAACTGCATGTTGCTAGCACGGCCGCGGCTCTAAGAGACAGAAGCCATGCCTGCCATTGAAAGTAGAGGGTGAGTTTGCGGGGGAGCTAAGATGGGAGAAGGTGGGGGCTAGAAGCAGGCTAACATGGGGGAGAAGGAGGGGCTAGAAGGGACTTGACATGATGGTAAGGTGGGATCTGCAACTGGGCTGACACGGGGGGGAGGAGGGGGCTGAAAGGGAAAAGAACTGACATGAGGGGAAGGTAGAATCTGCAAAGGGGCTGACACGGGGGGAGGAGGGGCTGGAAGGGAAGAGAACTGACATGAGGGGAAGTTAGGGTCTGCAATGGGGCTGACATGGGGGGGGGGAGGGGACTGGAAGTGAATTGACATGAGGGGAAGGTGGGGTCTGCAATAGGGCTGACACTGGGGAGGAGGGGGCTGGAAGGGAACTGACAATGGGAAGGTGGGGTCTGCAAGGGAGCTGACATGGGGGAAGGTAGGGGCTGGAAGGGGGCTGACATGGGGGGAGGAGGGGGTTGGAAGGGAGCTTACACAGAGGAAGATGGGGGCTGGAAGAGACTGATATGGGGGGAGGAGGGGGCTGGAAAGCAGCTGATACTTGGGGATAGTACTGGAGGGGGACTAGAAAGGTGATGATACTAGGGAAGGGAGGAGAGGGATGGAAGGGAGCTGACACCTGGGGATGGGACTGCAAGGGGACTGGAAGAGAGCTGACACTTGGGGATGGAAATGGTAGGTGGCTGGGCAATGGGGGTGGGAGCTGGAAGGGAGGGGGCCTTGGCACTGGGATGGTATTTGGACTAGAAGGGGCTGGACAGTGGGGAAAGAGGGGGACTGGAAGGTAACTGACACCTGTGGAAGTCCTGGGAATGCAAAGGGGTTGAAATTGGAAGGTACTGGGAGGGAGAATTGGAAAAGGGGGCTAATAATGGGGAGGGATACTAGGAATGAAAATAGGCTGATGGAAGGAAGTGAAGAAAACAAAAGAAGAGTCAAGAAATTGCAGATGGACTATAGACCATAGAAAGAGAGCTAAGAGAAGACAGGAAAGCAGAAGCCTCAGATCAGGGCCATCAAGATCAGAGAATAAAATGGATAGACAACAAAGGTAGAAAAAACAATTTTATTTTTAATTTAGTGATTGGACTTTGCACGATCTTTAAGAAGAACTGCATCTATTATTTATCTGATGCTGCACTTCATGCGAAGTCTGGCTTCTTGGGGATTCAGTAAAATTTTTTGCCTACATATTTTTATTTTTAGTTCAGGTTGTATTCACTTATTCTGTACTTGGTGAGGATCTGTGTTCTGAGTGTGTGACTGAGGCCATGTGTTCTGTTAACATGGAGTTTATGTATAGGGATCTGTACTGTACTGTAGTAATTTGAATTGTTCAGCTTTTCAAATAGGTGTATAAATATTCTAGGGATTGCAGCAGAATTTATAGTGCGACATTTTTCTGGGTAGGCTCCTTATCTGAGTTTTGGAAGTTTATCCTGGTATATTATGCTAGATTTGGCTTTGTAGATCTTCAGTGACTTTTGTAGGGTCTTTTATTAGTTCTCAATATGCCTGTTACTGGAGAATGTTTGTTAGATGACCAGAGACAGATATTTTTTTAATATATTGAGTTCTGGTGGGTGAATGTCAAACTTCTGCTCTGCACCCATTGTTGAGGGAGAGGTTTCTATGGATGTAGAATATATATTTATTTATTTATTTAGCAATGCTTATGTAACATTTTTCACCAGGTCAAAGCAGTGTACATTCAGGTACAGTATATATTTCCCTTATCTTCAAAGGGCTCACAGTCTACATGTTGTACCTGAGGCAACAGAGGGTTAAGTGGCTTGTCCAAGGCCACAAGGAGCATCTGTGGTATTAGAAACCCCAGTCCCTGAAGCCTGAGGTTGCTATTCTCCAGTAGGATTTGAATCCTCAGCCCTCTGGCCTGAGGCAACTTTCCCCAATCACTAGGCCACTCCTAACACAGTTGATGTTATGTGACTTTTTACTGTACACCGCCTTGATTGCACTTGAAAGGCGGTTTTATCAAGCTCAATAAACATAAACATAAACATAAAATGAGTTATAATTTTATAATTTGGTACTATAAACTGTGCTGCGGTTCTCACTTTTTCTTTGTTCCTTGGTCTGTGAGCATCTTGCATTTCCTTTGGTTTTTTTTTGCAGAATATATATTTACATTAACGCTGTGCTGGTCCAATGTGCAGTTTCAGGAGTTATGTTGGGGTTGCCAAGCCCTTCTTGGTCACAAAGTCTCTCTTGTTTTTCAGAGGGTGGGAAGTACTGTGTTGGGGCGCCAAGTTGCTCCTGTTTTTGAAGAAGTGGGAGGTGCTGCAGGGGTGCTGTTGAGCCCCTCTTGTTTGGAATATTTAGCAGCATGTTTTCTAAGCTCTTTGTCATACTGGATCAGATCAAAGTCCCTCACACCTAACAGATTCCCAAAAAGGCACACAGGTTCTGCAATGCTTGTCCCAGTGCAAGCAGTGTATTTCTCAGGTCCTCTTTAATGATAGTTTATGGACCTTTCCACCAGGAACATGTCCAAATCCTTTTTTAAATCCAGCTACACTAACAGCTTTTGTTACATCCTCTGGTAACAAATTCCAGAATTTGATTACACGAGGCCATAGGCTAACTGCAGGGAGGCCTTTATATCCCCCTGCAGTTACCGTATTTCAGTGTTGCAAAACAGCTGCAGGTGCAACTAAGACCACTACTGAAGTGGCATTAGTTGCACTCACGCTACTTGCGCTGAGCAATTATGTTAGTTTCTGTTGACAATGCAGATGCCTGTATGTGAGAGTTCTTTCTCTTGCCTCACTCTGCGGTATAGTATAATTTGGGGAAAGAAATCCTGTAAATCTAAAGAGTGATGGGTAAAAGTATTTTTTGTCTATATATGACTGTTTTCAGTTGCTGAAGATCTGTCTCTGTTCTGCATATGTGTGACTGAGACTGCATGTTCTGTTAGCATGGAGTTTCTATGTAGGGAGCTGTAGTAATCCGGCTTGTTCAGTTTTCTGAATAGAAATATGGATGTTCTAAGGCCCAGTGCGATATTTGTGGTGCTGCCCTTTCTGGGTATGCTTCATGTTGTGTGAGTTTTGGAAGTTAGTGCTGTTATGGAATAGTAGATTTGCTCTATGGGTCCTGTACTCTGGGTTCTTGGTAAGGTCAACTTTAGGGTGTTGGGGGGGGGTTGGTAGGCAGGTACTGGAATATGTATTGTCTTTGAGATTTGTCTTTATGCTGCCAGACTGAAATTTAAAATATTTTGTCAGGTCAGATTCAAGGAAATTTCAAATTTTAAGGGAACGTCTCAGTTTATTTTTGTTTAATAGCCTGATAGCTTCACCGCTGCTGACTTACGGACTTTTCCATCTCTAGCACCATCCAATCCAGTGTTTGAATTCCTGGCTACCAGGATTACTTTCTCATTTTATATCTTCCCTCCTCATCAATAATCTGGTCATAGTGAAATAAATCTGATGTGCAGATTGGTCATGGTTTGATTGGGGGGGGGGGGTATGTAAGTGGCTTTTCATTAATCAAATTTAATGTTTTATTATGTTTGTTTTATTGTAACATTTGTTTTACTAAATTGCATGTATATATTTGGAAGTCACCTAGGATTTTAGATTGGTGGCATATGCATTTTAAAATAAAGTATACTAATTGTATGCAAATAATGCTGCAATGAATCTCTGCACATGGCCCTGCATTACCCTCATGTCGCCCCTGGGAGGAAGTAGATAGTGGGGGTGGAGAAAAGCAGAAACCTCAGATTGGGACAAGCATGATCAAGAATAAAATGGTCAGACAACAAAGGTAGAAGAGAATTTTATTTTCAATTTAATGAACAGTCTTGGTGCTGTCTTTATATTTTATGAAGTACAGGGAAATGCATTTCTTTCTATTTCTCTGGCATTGCATTATATTCAGAAACTGATTTTTGGGGTTATAGTTTAATATTTATCTGCATATGTTTATTATTAGGTTATGGTCACTTATTCTGTACTTTGGCAAGAGTCTGTGTTCTGCGTTTGTGGCTAAGGCCAGGTGTTTAACATGAAGTCTGTACGAAGGGATTTGTACTGTAGGAATCGGAATTGTTTCAGCTTTTCAAATAGGTGTTTGGATGTTCCAGGGCCCGCTGCAGTATTTACAGTTATGGTTTTTTTGGGTAGGCTCTTTATGTGAATTTTGGAAGTTGAGCTGGTATGGTGGTATGGTATGGTATGGTAGGTTTGCTCTACAGATCCTCAGTGACTTTGTTGTAGTTCACAATATGCCTGGTACTGCAGAATGTTTGTTAGTAAGATGATCAGAATCAGATTTTTTCTTTTTAAGATATTGAGTTCTGTGGGTGAATGTCCTAGTTCTGCTCTGCATCCATTGTTGAGGAAGGGGGTTCTGTGGATGCAAAATATATGTTCAAAAATAAAAAGCAAGAACCATAACGCAGTTTATAACAAAATTAACATGGGTTATAATTTGGTGTTATAAACAGTGCAGTTCTCGCTCTTTCTTTTAGTTCCTTGGTGTGTAAACATCTTGCATTTCCTCCACATTATCTAATTGGCTTTTTGGTTTGGTTCAGTCCCTGACTGGAGCTTTGAGAAAGCCGCCCCCCTCCTCGGGGGGGGGGGGCGCCACTTCATCCCTCGCATCAGGCAGCGGATTGCCTTGAGTCGCCTCTGTCAGTGGTGCTGTGTCTTCATATTCTTTCCTTCTTGTGTCTGGATATCAAGGTCTGAAGACAGGTAGCTGATTCCTTGTATAGGACTTTAAATGTTAGGATGAGAGCCTTGTATCTGATTCTTGCTGTGATAGGTAGCCAATGGAGTTGCCTTAGTATGGGAGTAATGTGGACTCGATGAAGGGCTCCATAGATTATTCTTGCTATGGTGTTCTGGGCCATTTGTAGTGAGTGGAGAGTGTGATTATGGAGACCTTGATATATGATGTTGCAATAGTCTAAGGTAAGAGTGATCATAGCCTGGCACATGGTTCAGAAGAGGTCTAGAGTTAAAAGGGGGCGAAGATTCTTCAGAGTTCTTAATTTGTGGTAGATAGAGGTGGTTGTTTTCTTTATATGACATTGGAAATTCAACTGCTGATCTATTATTATGCTGAGGTATTTTACCTCAGTTTTCACTCTGATGTCTACATCATCCAGTCTTAATGTTTCTGGTGGAGAAAATGATGGGTCAGTGAAGATGTATAGGGCTTCTGTCTGATATATATTGATGCAAAGATTATGCAGGTTGAACCATTTTCTCACATCTATGAAGTAATTGTGTAAGTTGGTGAAGTCTGGGGATAAGATGTTGAATGAGGTGAAGCACATAATGTCATCGCCATAGATATGGTAAAGTATTTTGAGCACTCTGAATATTTCACATATTGACTGGATGAATATATTAAATAGGGAGGCTGAAAGATTTGAACCCTGAGGTACTCCTGTATATTGGATGAATGGACGTGATGCTTTCTGTCCAATTTTTACTTGCTATCTTTGGCCTTCTAGGTAGGAGTGGGACCAGCTAATTGTAGTATCCCGGAGCCCAATATCTGAAAGTTGTTGCAGAAGTAGGTGATGAAGGAGGGAATTGAAGGAAGAGGAGATATCGAGGAATATGAGGATAAAACCTTGCGAGATATTTTGAGTGCAGGTTAAAACTGTGTTTAGGAGAGATGTAATGAGAGTTTCAACGCCATGATTCTGTCTGAACCTATGTTGATAAGGGTCTAAGGGGACATAAGCAGCGAGATAGTCTTGGAGTTGCAATTGGACTATTTTTTAAATTATTTTTGAGATAAAAGGGATACTGGAAATTGGTCTGTAGGACTTAAGGAAAATTGGGGTCCAGATTTGTGCCTTTCAGGAGTGGTCAAATTAAACTCTGTTTCAGCGATGTGGGCATTAAGCCTTGTGATAGAGATGCATGTATAATGGTCATGAGGTAGGGACTGAGGTGTGATCTGGCTATCTTGACACAAGATACTGGGCAGGGGTCAAGTGCAGAGGTAGTAGTATTGAGGTTCCTGATTGTGTCTTCGATGTTTTCCAGAGATGGTAATTTAAATAGTGACCATGATTTCAGAGGCGTGTTCTGAGGAATTACAGTTGATGGGAGATGGGTTTTAGGAGGGGCCGGCTTTTGCTTAGAGTAAAGGTAGTTTGCCATATTATGTGGACATTTCTCTCAAGTAGATTCCCTTTGTTTGGTTCCTTTAAAAGAGATTTTGCAATGTCAATGAGTTCTCTTGGTTTATTTATTGCACTCATGATGAGGTTATTGTGACATCTCAGAGTTTCTTCGGTGTATAATCTGAGCTGCTCCATATAAGTTGCGTGAGTGAGAGGGTCTTTAGAGGGTCGCCATATATGCTCAAGTCAGCGTAGATCACTCTTCTGTTTTTGTAATGAAACTGAGAACCAAGGATCTATGTTGTGGTGCTTTATTGAAGTCTTCTTTGGAGGTGCGAATGAGGCAGCATTTAGAATATTGTTCCATCCATTGACCTGTCCTTCAGCTCTACTTCTTTGGTCATGATGAGGTCAAGCTATAGAATGGCCATTTTAAGGAAGTATTCATTGCTGAATTGTCAAAATCTACAACTCATGAGTGGAGTGGTAGGAGATGCTGCTTGGTAAGTGTTGAGGGGAATGGGTAAGAGAATAGCTGCATGATCTGACCAGGAAACTGGAAGGATCATGTGCGGTATATGGTTGGGATCTACTAGGAAGTCATCAGACATAAATATTAGGTCAAGAATAATTCTTTTCTTATGGGTTGGTTTAGTAAGAATTTGAGGGTATCCAAGAGCTCCCATGGCTTCAAGGAAGGAGCTTTGAGTTGTAGGGGCAGATTATAAATTAAAGTCGCCAAGCAGGATGAGAGGGTGATGTCTCCTTGGGAGAGAGTAGACTGTTTCTACAAGTGTGGATAGCTCAGAGGTATTGCTGTGTGGCCCTCTGTATGTTAGACATAGTGAGAATGAATCAATGGCAACTATTAGGATGTCAATGTCGGAGGTGGAATTGGCATCAGTGGGGCTGAGTTTAAGATAATCCCTGGATATTAGACAGACACCTCCACCTCTGCTATTTACTCTGTTACAATTGTGCATTGTGTAAGAGGGAGGGCACAGCTGGTTTAGGAGAACAGTGTCAGTCTCAGAGAAGCATATTTCCATGATGCATAAGATGTCTAGGTCATGATCGTAGATCAACTCTACTAATATCTGGATTTTGTTCCATGCAAAGCGTGCATTAATGAGTGCACATTTTAATGGAGACACAGCCTTCTGTTGGGTATAGGGTGCACAGACTATGAAATTTGGCTGAGAGATCCTGACCAAAGAGCAGTGCCTTTTTTGCTACAGCATTTGTATATGGAGTGTTTGAGCACCATCTAGTGAGTTCCTGTCTCTATGGATTCTAGGGATGTGGTTATAATAATCCATTCTATCCGACTCGGTAAGGAGAGAAGTTAGTAGTAGTAGAAGTAAGGTGCACACAGTGAAAAACGCATACCTTATTGTTATCCCTCCATGCTGGGAGAACTAGGATTCCGGATTTCCTGAAGCACTAAAGTATACTCTGCAGAGGTGTATTGCTTCACATGGAGCAGGAGTCTAAGTCAGAAATTGTGTCAGCAGTATTAATTGGCTTCTATTCTCTACTGACTACTCTAAGGACCATGCCTAAGATCCCTTTCACGTGGCCTTAGGCTTGAGCCTGCCAGGCGTGGGCATGCTTGAAGCACAGTCCTTTTAAAATTCCTGGGGCCGGCAGTGACGAGATCAAGGGAGCATGGAGAGATGCTGCATGGAGGTGGCTTACCTCCCTGCCGACCTAGGCCCAATGTGTAGATGGTTTTGGGGATCACTTCCCCTGGGTCCCCTGATGAGTCTGGTACTGGAGAGGGTTTGGGCGCTTGAAGCGCAGTCCTTTTAAACTTCCCAGTGTTGGCAGCTATACTGTATAGGCAGTTTTTTATGAATGTTTTGCACAAAGGGAGGGGGGTTTTCAACTGATTTTTTTAATTTTTATTTTTGCAGATTTGTGGAGAGATGAAGAATGTGTAGTCAGTTATACTAATGGCAAATGAGTAATTGACTAATGAGTTCCAATTAGCTAACAGAGGTTATTTGAGTATTGATCACTATATTGGATTTTTGAGTACACATATGGCCATGCTATCCAGTCATTTTTTAATTTTTCAGTTTTTCAAGTTGCAAATACAGTGTGGATATTTATTAATATAGTATAAATTATAAAATGAGACAAGAAAATATTAAATTGAAAATGAGTAGTTTGAATAAAGGTTTTTTCAGCCCGCAATTAATGCATTGATATTAAAATTAGGATGACCATAATCATGGGATTGGGGGAGCCCCTCCCAAAAAAATTCAAAGGGTGCAGTACAGATATTGTTCCCCTAGAAATTATTGATAGGTGTGAGAAGGAACTTCCTATTCCGCAGAAATCATCAACCCCAGAGTGACTCAAGATATAGATGGTAAGCTGAGCACTTTAGTCAGCCTTTACTATATAGAGGCTTGTGGATTTAGTTCCTACTGAGTTACTTTAAAGATCAAATTATCTACTACATAGCGGCTTGAGGATTTAGTTCCTCACTCTACAGTGTTCCTTTATAGACCAAGTCCCCCTGAGGAAGACAGTCATGCCGAAACATGGCCATGTTAGGGTGTTTTTTATAAAAATAAAAAAAGTAGACTTGGTTTTCACTTCTTTCTCTTTTCTGTTTCTTTCTTACTCATTCAACGGATGGTGCTCCCTTGTGGACCTATCTAGTCTGCCTTTCCATATCCACTACTATAGAAACATGATGGAATAAAAGGGCCACATCTAGTCTGCCCTTTGATATCAACTATAATAGTTCCTTTTATTTCTTTAGAGATCTTTGGAGTTTCTCCCAGCTTTCTTGAATTCAGATATTGTCCACGTCTCTACTACCTCCACTGGGAGACATGGAAAGAAATATTTCTGCATATTACTTTTGTCTATCCCCTTTCACCCTCATCCTATGTCCCCTTGTTGAGAGATTGCTTTCAGTTGAAAGAGGCTCTTATCTTGTGCATTTATGCCATGGAGCTTTTAAACATCTCTATCATAACTCTTCTATCCTGTCTTTCCTCGAAAGTACATATATATAAAGATCTTTAAGTCTGTCCCCATATGCTTTATAATGAAGACCATTAACCATTTTAGTAGCCACCCTCTGCACCAACTTCATTCTGTTTATATTATTTTAAGGTGTGGTCTCCAGAATTGCACACAATACTCCCAACGTTCGCTATCATTTCTACCTGTTTAGCCACTTTAACTTCATCAGAGACAATCATCCCCAGGTCCCGCTTTCTTTTGAGGACAGAAGTACTTCTACCCCCACATGCCACTGCTCCCTTTGATTTTTGCATCCTAAATGCATGACCCTGCATTTTTTAACATTAAATCTCATCTACCAAATTCTTGACCATTCTTCAAGCTTAGCTGGATCTTTCTTCATGTTATCTACTACTTCATAGAAACATAGAAACAGAAAAATGATGACAGAAAAAGACCACATGGCCTATCTAGTCTGTCCTTCCATATCAACAACTACAAGAGTCCCCTTTTTTCCTTTAGAGATCCTCTGTGCTTGTCCCATGCTTTTTTGAATTCAGATACCATCCTCATCTCTACCACCTGCACTGGGAGACTATTCCACAGATCCATCACTCTTTCCATAAATAAATATTTCTGCATATCACTCCTGAATCTATCCCCTTTCACCCTCATCCCATGTCCCCTCGTAGCAGAACTTGCTTTCAATCGAAAAAGGCTCTCCCCCTGTGCATTTATGCCAAGGAGGTATTTAAACGTCTCAATCATATCACCTCTATTCCACCTTTCCTCTAAAATGTACATATTAAAATCCTTAAGTCTATCCTCATATGCTTTATAATGAAGACCACTAACCATTTTAGTAGCCACCCGCTGTACTGACTCCATCCTGTTTATATCCTTTCGAAGGTGCGGTCTCCAAAACTGCACACAAGACTCCAAATGAGGTCATAAGAACATAAGAACATAAGATATGCCATACTGGGTCAGACCAAGGTCCATCAAGCCCAGTATCCTGTTTCCAACAGTGGCCAATCTAGGTCATACGTACCTAGCAGTTCCCCAAAAGACACAGGTTCCTCAACCCTGTACTGGGTCAAGCAGTGATATCCCCTGTCACATTTAATAATGGTTTATGGACCTTTCCTCCAGGAACTTGTCCAAACCTTTTTTTTTTTAATTTGATTTTAATCGGTATAACAACCAATCAGAAAAATACAGGACAATCATCAGAAGATAAAAGAAGGAAACATAATACAGATATAAAACAAAAGGTGATAGAGTCCACATTACTGAGTCCTGGATGTGAAAACATAAAAAAGAAACATAGGAAAACAAGGCTTCAAAAACAAAACCTACATACTAGGAGGCTAACAATAATTACTCACCCCCACTAACCTCAGTTAGACCCTGCTGTTCTAAAATAAATTTTTCCAAATGAGCGACATCTGAAAAAATGTATGTAGCGCCCTCATAATTTGCTCTACACTTACAGGGAAAGCGAAGAAAAAATGTAGCACCCAACTTTAGGACCAGAGGCTTTAAAGCTAGAAACAGCCTCCTCCTAAGTTGGGTGCTACGCGAGACATCTGGAAATATATTTACCCTATGTCCACAAAAAGCTGTTAACTTAAATTTAAAAAAAGCTTTAAGGATACTACGGCGTTTACAATCCACCGATTTCAAGGTTACAACTAAAGTGGAACGCGAGTTAATTAAATCAGAGGAGTCTTCTAAAAAGGCAGTCAAGTTTGAAATCGAGGGCTCAATCACATCAAGCCCACATTCAACAGGATCAATTCGTTTAGAACAAAGCGGAATATAATAAAACTGGGACACTTCAATAGGATCCTTAATAAGCAATACTTCTTTCAGATACTTATCTAAGAAAATCTTTGGAGCAATATGGGAGGTATAAGGAAAATTTAAAAAACATAAATTACAAGAACGTAAGGTGTTTTCAAGAGCTTCCACCTTACTATGCAAAATCAAGGAATCTTTAACCCCTGCCACATTTGCAGAGTGTAACGAAGGAATCTGCAACTCAAGCTTAGCACAAGCTGCATCTACAGAAGAAATCTTTTCATCCATTTGTTGCAAGGAGACAACCGTTTCAGAAGAAAAATCACACAAAGAACGTAAAGTTAAGGACAATTTATCATCAATAGATTTTAAAGCTTGCCAGAGATCCTTTAAAGTTACCTCCGTATCAGATGGCAGAGCTGGGAGTCCGTAAGAACCCCCAGCAACTGCCTACTGAACCAGTTTTGGCAAAGTAACCACCATATTAGTATAAACCCTTACCGGATCAGAAGACTTCTCCAAAGAAAAAAGAGGCGATAGAGCGGCAGGACAGGGTGGAGGGGTCCTCTCTCCAGAACTAAGGGAGGCACCCTCGGGGAGAACTGCGCAACAGGCCGCGGAACCAGGTGTTTATCCAGGGGGCCAACGACAGGAACACTATCTGCAGACCCACCCGCACCTCACCCAGCTTTAGCCTTCCTTTTCCCCATTTTAAAGACACTAAAACAAAACAAAAAAATAAGAGACTAACTCTTTTGCCGCAGTGACGCCGAAGGGCGCCAAAGGGGTGTGTCTCGCCCCTTTGGACACACCCCTTCGGATCACGCCCCCTTCGGATCACGCTCCGCGGACACGCTCCGCAGTCAAAAAAACAAGAAAATTTATTATAGCAAAAGGTCCTTGCTGGCTCCAGGTGTCCCCACGATGCCTGCCCGCTGCTAGGGGGAAAGGCAAGGCGCCCCAGACAAGGCTCCCAGCGGCAGCAGTCCCAGGGCCACTCAGACAGGCCCCCTCCACCTCCAACACGATCATTTCGAGTCCACGGGGTAAGCGGTGGAGCAGATTTTTATGCAGACCAGGGTCCTCACTGGCTCCAGGTGTCCCCACGATGCCTGCCCGCTGCTAGGGGGAAAGGCAAGGCACCCCAGACCTTTTTTAAACCCAGCTACACTAATAGCCTTTACTACATCCTCCGGTAACAAATTCCAGAGTTTGATTACACGTTGAGTGAAAAAATATTTTCTTTTATTAGTCTTAAATAGTTTACCCTGTAGCTTCATTGCATGTCCCCTAGTCTTTCTATATTCTGATAACGTAAACAATCGATCTACATTTACCCGTTCCACTCCGTTCATTAATTTATAGACTTCTATCATATCTCCCCTCAGCCGTCTCTTTTCCAGGTTAAAGAACCCTAACCTTTTTAGCCTTTCTTCATAGGAGTATCCTTCCATCCCCTTTACCATTTTGGTGGCTCTTCCCTGAACCTTTTCTAATAACGCTATATCCTTTTTAAGATACGGCGACCAGAATTGCACACAATATTCAAGGTGCGGTCTCACCATGGAACGATATAGAGGCATTATAATATCTTTTATTTTATTTTCCATTCCTTTCCTTATGATACCTAGCATTCTATTTGCTCTCTTGGTCGCCGCTGCACACTGGGCCGATGGTTTTAACATGTTATCCACAATGACGCCTAAATCTTTTTCCTGGGTGGTGGTTCCTAATGTGGAACCTTGTATCGTGTAGCCATAGTTAGGGTTGTTCTTCCCTAGGTGCATAACTTTGCACTTGTCCACATTAAATTTCATCTGCCATTTTGATGCCCAGTCTTCCAATTTATCAAGATCCTCTTGCAATTTTCCACAATCCTCTTGGGTTTTAACAACTTTAAATAGTTTTGTGTCATCTGCAAATTTGATAACCTCACTCGTTATTCCCTTTTCCAGGTCATTTATGAATATGTCAAAAAGCAGCGGACCCAGCACAGATCCCTGGGGTACACCACTATTCACCTTTCTCCATTGGGATAATTGGCCATTTAGCCCTACTCTCTGCTTTCTATCTTTTAACAAGTTCCTGATCCACAATAGTACACTGCCTCCTATCCCACCTCTTTAGTTTTGCCAAAAGGTACTTCAGGCCGGAAGGTCGGGGGTTCAAATCCCACTAGAGGACAGCAACCTTGGGCCGGAAGGACTGGGGTTTCTAGTCCCACAGGTGCTCCTTGTGGTCTTGGGCAAGCCACTTAACCCTCCATAGCCCATGTTCCCTATAAAATAGTTATCTCCAAGTTATAATGCCCTGTTCAATGTAATTTCAGTTTGTTCAATGTAAACCGCACTGATGCAGAATAGCGCGATATATAAGAGAGTGTAAATAAATAAATAAATAAATAAAAGTCTCTGATGAGGGACCTTGTCAAAGGCTTTCTGAAAGTCCAGATACACTATATCAACCGACTCACCTTTGTCCACCTGTTTATTCACACTTTCAAAAAAACATAACAGATTAGTAAGACAAGATCTTCCTTGTCTAAAGCCATGTTGGCTGTCTCCCATTAAGCCATGACTATCTACATGCTGAGTAATTTTGTTCTTTATGATGGGTTCTACCATTTTTCCAGGTACTGACGTCAGGATCACCGGTCTGTAGTTTCCTGGATCACCCCTGGAACCCTTTTTAAAAATTGGCGTTACATTGGCGATCCTCCAATTTTCAGGTATTACAGATGATTTTAATGAAAATTCACAGATTACTAATAGCAGGTCTGCAAACTCATATTTCAGTTCTTTCAACACCCTTGGATGTATACCATCTGGCCCAGGTGATTTGAACATAAGAACATAAGATATGCCATACTGGGTCAGACCAAGGTCCATCAAGCCCAGTATTCTGTTTCCAACAGTGGCCAATCTAGGTCATACGTACCTAGCAGTTTCCCCAAGGGACACAGGTTCCACAATGCTTGTATTGGTTCATGCATTGATATCCTGGGTCCCTTCTTAATAATGGTTTATGGACTTTTCCTCCAGGAACTTGTCCAAACCTTTTTTAAACCCAGCTACACTAACAGCCTTTACTACATCCTCCGGTAACAAATTCCAGAGTTTGATTACACGTTGAGTGAAAAAATATTTTCTTTTATTAGTCTTAAATAGTTTACCCTGTAGCTTCATTGCATGTCCCCTAGTCTTTCTATATTCTGATAAGGTAAACAATCGATCTACGTTTACCCGTTCCACTCCGTTCATTAATTTATAGACTTCTATCATATCTCCCCTCAGCCGTCTCTTTTCCAGGTTAAAGAGCCCCAACCTTTTTAGCCTTTCTTCATAGGAGTAGCCTTCCATCCCCTTTACCATTTTGGTGGCTCTTCTCTGAACCTTTTCTAAAATCGCTATATCCTTTTTAAGATACGGCGACCAGAATTGCACACAATATTCAAGGTGCGGTCTCACCATGGAACGATATAGAGGCATTATAATATCTTTTGTTTTATTTTCCATTCCTTTCCTTATCATACCTAGCATTCTATTTGCTCTCTTGGCCGCCGCTGCACACTGGGCCGAGGGTTTTAACATGGTATCCACAATGACGCCTAAATCTTTTTCCTGGGTGGTGGTTCCTAATGTGGAACCTTGCATCGTGTAACCATAGTTTGGGTTGTTCTTCCCTAGGTGCATAACCTTGCACTTCTCCACATTAAATTTCATCTGCCATTTTGATGCCCAGTCTTCCAATTTATCAAGATCCTCTTGCAATTTTCCACAATCCTCCTGGGTTTTAACAACTTTAAATAGTTTTGTGTCATCTGCAAATTTGATAACCTCACTCGTTATTCCACTTTCCAGGTTATTTATGAATTTGCTACTCTTTAATTTATCTAATAGTTGTAATACATCTTCCCGGTGTATCGATATTTCCTTCAATTTTTCCACACCTTTAAATACCACTTCAGTCATGGGTAACATCCCTACATCTTCCTCAGTAAAGACTGAAGCAAAGAATTCATTCAGTCTCTCCGCTATTGCCTTATCGCCTCATCGCCTCTTAGTGCCCCTTTAACTCCTCTATCATCTAATGGACAAATTAACTCTCTCACAGGTTTTTTGCTACGAATGTACTTGAAAAAGTCTTTATTTCGCGTTTTTGCTTCCGCAGCAAGCTTCTTCTCAAATTCTCCCTTTGCCTGCCTTATCAGTTCCTTTCATTTGACTTGCCAGTGCTTGTGCTGTTTCCAGGTTTTGTCGTTTGGCTCTTTTTTCCATTTCCTGAAAGATGCTTTTTTGGCAACAACACTTAGGGGTATGTTTACTAAACTGCGGTAATCGTACATAACGCGCGTTATGTAACGTTAACGATCGTAAGCGCATCATAACGCGCGTAATGATGTGCTTACAATCGTTAACGTTACATAACGCGCGTTAACCGTAGTTAACGATCGTAAACTCCCGCGGCGCGGTAAAACACCGCAGAAGGTGGAGAGAGGGCGGAGAGAAGGGGTCAATGGGCAGAGAGTGGGCGGGGAGAGGCTCCCTTCACACTAACGCGCTGATCTGAAGAGCTCAATTCCAACGCGAATGAAAACCTGCCGTTAAATGCACATTACAGGGGAGAGAAAACATTTCAGTGTCAGCAATGTACAGCCCAGGCAGGGAAACCTAAAAAAAGTGATAAGTGTGATACATGTGCCCAGAACAAAAGGTCACAGAAACACTGAAAATGACCCCAACAAACTGGAAAAAAACCATAACCAAGCTGGCCAATAGTGGTATCAATGAGAAACATCAACCCCTCCCCCCCCCCGAGTAAGCTCCATAGAACAGATATAAATCGTGGAAGGGTCTATAATCCATCCCCATACAAGGTGAATGAGCCCACAGTGAAACAGCGCTGCTCAGGGTTTCCCCACCATCGGATATGGTTCCTATGGCATGCACATGTCCCGCAACATCAGGGCGGGCATGTCGGAACGGCAACTGGACAGATGCCAGAGAAGGGGATACAGAGGGCCGCAGGCGGCACATGCTGTGGTGCAGCTGGGCCACAGTGCGGACTAGGGCGATGCCTAGGTGGCCCATACGAATGCTGAAGCAGCAGAGCAGCCAGACAGCAACTGCTGAAGGCCCAACATGGGCATGACTGTGTTTCCCACAGTGTCACAGGGGATAGTACCCAGCAGCTACCCCCAAGGGCACGGAACATTGGCAGGCGGTGCTGGGGGGAAGCATGGACACCTATGCAGGCACCCCTACCCCAGAACCCACACCAAAGGCAGCCGCCTACCTGCACACTGGATGGCCTGAGACTGCGCACCACCAGCACCACCAGCAGAAGGGCATATCAGCATGGTGGCTGAGGGATACTGGTGGTGGAGGGGGCAGTGGCAGCTGCCCAGAGCAGACCGTGGCCTAGCCCTGTGTAGGTGGGTGCTGTGTACTGTAACAGATGGTATCACCAAGGAATGTACTGACTCTGTGATAACAAGGTGGTGCAGTGCACAAAACCAGTGTATTCAGAAGCAGAGGGTCACAGGTTCAAGTCCCAGCTGTGGTTCCCCCCAACCCAGTCCCCATATTTTACCCACTACTACAACGTGCTAATACAGACAGCACCTGTATTGCAGATGACGTAAACATGCCCAAGACACCTACATTTTACCCTACAGAGCACAGACACCATAAACATGCACATTACCTAGAGCAGAGCCTCCCAAATGCAGTCCTCGAGGGCCAAACACCATTCCGGTTCCATGCTGCCTCTGATAAAGATGCCTGTGCTGCATTTCTATGCGCCACCCCCATGGTATGCAGATGTATCTCATGCATATTCATGAGGGACAGCATGAAAACCCGAACAGTGTTCTGCACCGCAGGTCTGGAGTTGGGAACCTCTGCCATAAAGCAGCAGCCAACAGGGGCAGACACACCCACACCCACAGGCCCCATTATCCAAAGCCTCCTGGGGAGGCAGGACTTTGGGCTCTGCGTGCATCTCCCAATACTAGCACTTGCCTACCTTAGTAATGCCACCCTAAACTGGGGAATATGGTACACATCTATCAAAAGGTTGCTATGAGTACTGGCAGATAGCAATTCCTAGGTTAAGTACACTTTTCTGAGTGAGCTGCATCATAGCAACCTTTCTGATGTCTGTGGAGTGTGCTACAGGTCTTGTGTCTGACAGTGTTTACCAACCTGGGGAGTGACTCCTACAGTATTGCGTACCATAGCCATGCCTGCACTTTGCCCAGGACTTGTGTGGTGGCCTGGGCTGCCCAACACCTCTATAGTTGCACAATGCTGGCATAGGTGTGGGGAGTGTGTGTCTGTCTATCCAGTGTGTGGTGGCTGCCAACACCCTCCACAGCCCACACTGCTAGCACTGTTGCCAGTATTGGCCTGCCAATGTGCATAATGAGGAGCAAGGTACCATGGGAATAGCCTGGATAGGGTGACCTGGCCTGGATGCATCTGCACACGGCATAGGGCAATGGCTCGGACATTGTAGTGCCTGGCCACCACCTGCACGGACAGGGTGGCCATAGCATGTCCTGCTGGGAGGTCACTCTCACCCTGACTGAGCAGTGACCATGGCATGGCTAGGTTCCCCCATAGTGCTATATAGCATTTCTCTCATGTGATATTTATGGGTTTCCTTTTGGGGCCCAATCACTGACTTATCTGCTTGGTGTGTATGCTGACATCCCCGTTCTGGGTACATGCATCTTCTCCAGGACCATGCACTATGGACTAGCTGGCGGACTGTCTGCAGCTAGTATGTGTCTTGCTGGAACACCTTGCAGGGTGCAGCAGCTGGAGGCTTGCTGCTGGAGAATGTCAGATAATGGTGGGGGGCAGCTGAGCATTTCCAGGCCTGCTGTCTGTCTGCTATTGCGTTATGGATGTGTACCGCTCTGTCTGTTCCCCAGCAGGACTGGGGTTGCTGGTCCCCTCTACTGCTGCTATTGCAGGGAGGTAGACTGTGGATCTATTCGTGGGTGATCCTGTTTCCCACCATGAGCCCCAGAGGGTGGGTTGTGTGGTGGTACATAATCTGCCTATGGGTCCATACACCCCCCCCCCCCTTCACCTACAGCAGGTAATGATGGCACCAACAGAGGATATGCACTATTCTGGGTGCAGCATTGCCCATAGGGACTAGACATGACCGAGACATACAGCAGGACACAGATGTATCCTAGGTGTGTCTAACTGAACTATCTATCACACACAGATGGGGACCTGCAGCATGGCGTATTTCAGCCATGAAAGGTGCTGTGGACCTGGTGCTGGGCACCCCACCTCAACCTCAGGGTGGGCACTGTACCCACACAATGTGACTGTCTGTGGCTACTCTGTGGCAGTGCCACACACGGTCTGTTCCCCCTACAAGGCCGAGGTGCTGTGGGGGTGCATACCCAATCTTGTGCCCATCTCTCGACTACTGATTTGCATGTGCAGTGCATCATGGGTACGGGTGGGTTACCCCTATCCTGGTAACCACAGCAGACAGTTTGTGTGGTGACGTGCAGTCCTGCAGCCAGCCAGGGCTTTGTTCACATCCTTATAAGGTGTCCTATAGGGGACATTATAGGGTGCCTTGGCGGACAGTACACTTTATAATGTGCCCTATGGAGTGCGTTATGGGGTGCCTTATGCGGCACCTTAGGTTATGCCACCGTGAGGGTGTGTTTGCTGGCAGCACTAATTAAAATACACGTCACATGCCTCAACAATTGCTACTTAAATGTAAAGGGTGCTGCCTCAGCCAGCCTTATATATTAGGCCCACTGGGGAATCGAACCCATGACCCCTGTACCATCAGTCAGTGTTGCAACCATTGTGCTACAGCTCTGTTGCTGTGCTTGTATGCCTGCGCGCCTTCTTAAGATTAACGCGCGGTAATGTGCCCTGTAGCGCTCGTTCATTTATGGCGCCTTGTAACGCGCATTCTCGGCACGTTCTTGGAAACGATGTACCGCCCATGTCCTTATTTGGGGTTTCTGTCTCTACCGCGGCTCCTAACGCGAATCGCACTAACGCAGTTTAGTAAACATACCCCTTAGTGCTTTTTTCAATCCATCAGTCCTTTGTATTTTATGAATGGGATCAACAGAGGACACTGCTAGACCAGGTTATATTTTCACTTACTGTAAAAAGTCCCAAACAGAGGGCCAGTGCAAGGCTATGAGGCATCCCGGGTGAACCTCATTCCCTGCTTCCACTCCCACCCCCTCTCCCACCCTGACTGTCGCTGCTTCCACCTCTCTCTGGGACCTGAGGGGTGCTAATAGCTTCAAACAGCCTCGTAACGCTTATCTAAGCCTCTAGCATTGTGAGGATGTTTGCCTTCTACCCCCTCCTATGCCTAGTGCTGACTTCCTTTTGCATGGGAGTAGAAGTGGCTAAAGAACGTTGGCATTGGACATTGAGAGGGGCAGAAGCGCAAACAGCCCCGCAGTGCCGGAGGCTTAGGTAGCACTGCAAGGCTGTTTGAAGCTATTTCCGCTGCTGCAGGTGCTGGACAGAGGCAGCAGCGGTGACACTGGACTGCCCCTGAACCACTGGCACTCTAGGTTAACAAATGAATGTGCCAGCCTTGCCCAGACAGCACATCCTCTCTCTGACTCCTTTCCCCTCCTACCACCTTGATGGCCACTAACCAGTGTAGCTTCAGAAGAAACTGCAAAAACCTGAATGCAAACATCAAAAATGTGAGTTTAGCATTCCCTTCTATCTAGTCATACTTCAGGAACTGTTTACTGTTAAAGCAGGATTCTTAGTCAGGGTGGTGCCCACAAAGCACACTGAACACATGACACAGTGGGGGAGAAAACGTTAGCTGATAGTTTACGCGCCCCCTTAAACTGCCAAACAGCAATTATGTATGTACACAGGTTTCCAAGCAGCCCATGCATTTCAAAATACTTAAGGCACCTGAGGAAAGGGTGAGTAAATAATTACCTGCCAAAAGTCAACAGAAGACCTGTATGGCTTATCTAGCCAAAGGGGCTGTGATGCTTCCCATTTAGGTCAGTTCCACTAAATGCAGAGGGGATTATGGGCTGCCTGAGATTCCAATGCTTCTGGCCCTCTAACGGCTGCAGCTTTGAGGAACTGATGGGATTTGGTATATTAGCTTCTCTGAGAGGGTCTGAGACACAAGTGAGGAAATAGAGGCCCCTAGAAATATGATCCTCCAGCTCTCAGTCTATAGCTACAGAACCAGAGATTGAGAATGAGAAAAGCTGCACTACTCTGCCTTGGAATATACCTCAATGAATAGACAGAGGTGACCCGTACAGAGTGATGGTTACAACCACTCTAGCCACCTGGTCTTTTACTATGTGGTAGTAGCGGTGCAGGAATAAATCAGCTCTTGGTTCTTCGCTTCCACTATGTAGCATTTCCCAGTTGAAGAGAGGTGCATGCATGGGAGAGGAGGCAGCACTGGAAGCCATGAAGATAAGTCAGCAGCAGTGATATTATCCCTCCACCCCACCCCCCTCCTTCCCCCAATTCTGCTAATTTCAGTATGGAGGAAGAGGAGGTGTTGTGGGAGCCAGAAGGAGTAATGTGGGAGAGTCCAAGAGGAGAGCTTTTGAGCATGTTGTGGTTGCACAGATGTCCAGATTATCCAACTGCAGATTATGTCAAGTACACTCAATGTTGCCCCCAGAGACAGCCGACACCTCTCAGTAACTAGAAGCTCATCACCACAAACTATGTAGAGAGGGAGAGGTTGCAATGAAAGATAGGGATCATGTGCTACAAGTACAAGGGCAAGGACAGCAGGTGGTTAAGCCTTGCAGGAGAGAGTCACTTGAGCACTGTACCTTAGTCCCCTGCCTACAGAGGTGAGCCTGTGCCAAGGGTTATCCTGTATCTGCAGTGGGCACTTCTCGGAGGGGCTACACACACAATCCTCAAAGGTTGCATTATATCTCATTGGGTGACCTGTTTCTGCATGGCTATGTGAGTGGCCTCTGTCCTGGAGCAACAAGATAGGGACAAGGTAAATAGTGTGAGGCCCCATAGACAAATACAATGACACATGACAGCATGAGACGGAGAAGTAATCAAAAGCTTTATTTTAACAAATATTAGTTATAATATAATGTGAAGATGGTGGGTAAAACAGGGAGGCAGGTCATCCCAGGGAGAGAAGAAGGGCCAGTGTCATGGGTAGGCACAGCTAGGAGATCGAGGATATTAGTATGTTGAAGGGTGAATGTCTTCAAGAGAATTGTTTTGAGGATTCACACGAGATCAAGTGACATCCTCTCAGTCCTCTTGCCTATTTGTTATCCATATCAAGTTAGGACATCTATTAACCTCATCAGGTGTTAAGTGAGTAGCTTACTAGGCTGCTAGGTAGTGCTATAAAAATCTACAGGGCCTTTCAGGTACTGGAATTCCTGAAGAACTCCATTGCAAAGCAAGATAATACTCTGGCTGAAAGCTCTCAAAGGGGTTAAAGTATTTTTTTTTAAAAGCTAATTCTTGAAGGGTTTTGTTGTTCATTTTTAAAAGATAAAGCCTTTTTTCTATACTGCAAAGGGGAACTTTTTTTGTGTGCTTGTGGGGTTGGGCAAGGCTCCGTTAGTTCATTCACAGCTAGCTCTTTGAAACCACTGACCTCATCAGGTCCCTCCCTACCCATCCCAACACCCGCCTACCCTGTGTGAGCATTCTTGCCTTATAGGGCAACTCCCCATTTAGCTACACACAGGGACATAGACAAGCACTGGTAGAACACACTTAAAAGAGGCTAACTACTTTTTTTCTTAAAGGACAGTTGAGGAACAGGTAGAAACTTTAGTAGGTTTCTCTCTTTTACTTAGCAGGTACCAAAGCTCCATCAACTAAACAATGGCTGGGAAAAATTGTATTGCTAAAGCTGTTGCCCGATTTACAGCTTCTGCCTCTGCCCAGATAGAGATCCCAATGCCAACTGAAGGACCGGTTCCATTTGCAGGATGTCTGCATGCTGAGGCTCTCAGGAAACAAGTGGAGGAGCTCAGGGAAGATGTGACAAGATTGAGAAGCATTTGAGACAGTGAGACGTACATTAATGAGATGCTTCTTGAAACACCCAGAGGTGAAGATGGGATGCTACAGAAAGAAGAAGGTTGGACACCAGTCACAAAAGCCTGCAGTATCAACACTCCAACTCCTCCAGCCCTTGAATTGAAGAACCAGTATGCAGCCATGGTCCGAAGAAAGGGACAAACCACAGCTTGAGCACCACAAAGTGGCAGAATCAGTCACCATCACAAAGTAAAGGATCGAGGTAGTTGGTGACTCTGTTCTGAGGGGCATCCATCTGCTGACCAGATTTGATGTCCAGAGTGGTGTGCTGTCTACCAGGTGCCTACAACAGGAGAAAGAGCCAGAAGGGAGTCAGAACTTACAGTTGCCAAAGACAATACATTTTATTCCACAATGTGACGCATCACATGCTTATCCATGGGACCCTCTACCTTAGAAGATTTAACCGTAGGCACAGATGGAATTCTCTTCTTCTGTTTTCCCATCCTTGGCAACAAAAACTCCCCAACTCTCCTCTTCCTTCTTGGTGCACCGAAGGGGCACCAAAGGGGCGTGTCCTGTCCCTTTGGTCATGCCCCTTCAGGCATGCCCCTGCAGTGACGCACCTGTGACTGCATCCCACGGTAGGGACCAGATCTTTATAGCCCACAGAAACGTCAGCTCATGCACCCAAGGTGCCACAGGTAGGGAACAGCTGCTGCACTCAAGGTCTTCACTCCTCCCTCAGGAAGTATTTGTTGCAGTTCACCTTCGCTATAACTGTGGATATCCCTCCAGGGGGAAAACATGTTGCTCGGTGAACATTGAGAGACCAAAAGAAAGCAACCATTCAGACTATGTAAAAAGGGAGGAGGGGAAGCGAAGGGAGAGATAATACCTGATATAAAGATTTTATCCCCAGGGGATAGTGGTAAAAGATGATAAAATATCAATATAAATTGTTGTTGTTAAGTGGCATCAAGTAGGTGTTGACTGCAGGTGATCCTCTGAATAGTTGACCTAAACTTTGTTCAGTCTTCAGCCAAGCGGCTCATTGTTGATAGAGAGGTATAAATTAAAAGACTAAAACTGACACTAGAGGGAGCCATTTATACATTAAAATAAACAAACAAATAAATAAATAAATAAAACAAAAAATGCACAATGGTAACACCAAATACAGGGAAGTGCAGAAAAGTTCAATATAATAGTTGGGGCCAGGGACATAAAGAGTAAACTGTGTAAAAACAAATCCCAGAATCCATAAAAAAACATCAATTGTGGAGGAGAAATACCAACTGAAATGAAATACATAATATAAAACCCCAAAACCACAAGAGGGGGAAAGTTTAAAAATAATTAAATGTAGCATAAGAACATAAGAACATAATCTATGCCATACTGGGTCAGACCAAGGTCCATCAAGCCCAGTATCCTGTTTCCAGCAGTGGCCAATCTAGGTCATACGTATTGTGATGATGTGAAGGCTGCAGAGCCCTTTAAAAGTAGAAAAAACTCTGAGATTTGTTCCCACAAGCGGGGGATGGGATCACAGAAGCACATTTCCCACAGAGAGAATGAAACCAAGGCACATAGAAGCAGGGTTAGCTTGAAGCCACACCCAACCTCTAGGACAGCTGCAAGCAGAGAGAGGGTGGGGTCAGAGAAGCAAACAGTTCACAGAACATATAAGCTGCGTCACACAGGAAGTGGGGAGAGAGAGGAACGGGAGCTGGAGAATCAGCTGAGAGTTGATTCCAGAGCTTCACACACACGAGGACTAGGCACAGGATGGTGCAAAGGAAATTGCAATGCTAAAGGGAAACTAGCAAAACCCAGAGGACAAAGTTTCTTTGAAGAATCAGCTGAGTGGGAGGAGGAATCAGGTACTGATCAAACGGTATGTGCTCAGACACCTGAAAGACTGCAAAGAAGGTCTGTTCAAAGGCAGGACCGGTTGCAGGCTAGAAGCCAAAGAAAAAGGCCAGTAAACCAGGGAAGGAAGCAGGATTTCAAAGCTGTTAATTCTGCTAAGCCCAGAAGGACTGACCACTACTTACAAGGCAAGTGCAAAGGGTGTGGGCATAGAAAGAACCGGCAGAGAAGCCTGGATTTTACCTCTGAATCAGAATATAGCAGTTCTAGTCTTGAACCTCCACACAGATATTATAGAAAGCCTGTTAGGAGGAGAGTTACTGCTAGTCAAGAAGCTTTTGCATTTCCTGATGAGAAACTATTAAGGGGGAGAAAAGCAAAAGGTTCCAACCCAGTTACAGAGGGGAACCGTGAGCTAAAGTGGAGAAACCTTTGTAAGCTTCTGAAGAACATACAACAGGTTAAACCAGAGATTACCCCAAGCTCAGAGCCATACAATTCCCCAACAGAAATGGACGTAGACTGTCTCTCTGATAAATCAATGTCCTCTGCTGAATCGATGGATTGCAGTCTCTGTGTGTCTAATGTATAAAGCTTTTCCTTTATGCTGTGTGAAACAAGTAAGAAGACGTCAGGAGTTCAGATATCATTGTATGCTTGGAAAGCAGACAAGTGGATAAGAGAAACCTCATGTGAAAGCCTAGCTAGTTTTATTGCTGCTGTAACGTCAGTTGAAAAAGCTAGTGGTTTAAAAACTAAGAGGTAGCACTCTGAGTAATGTTTCAAACTTGAAGTCAGCAAGGAAAGTAAAGCTTTTCATATTGCCAAAGTTTGTGAGTAATGCACAAAGATATTTCTACTGCATTTGTAAATACTAGAAAATACTGCTATCAAGGTTGAGAAGTTTATGGAAGAAATTCACCTTGCACATTTTGGAGAAGAATCCTATACCTTTGGTTGAATGTGTTTTACCTTTCTGGAATTTTGCCACGAATAATTTCCTTATAGAAAATCAAAATAAAAGCAATTTATGTTATAAATTGTCCTGTGCTCCTTCTATTCGGACTGCTAACAAAAGCAAACCACAACTACAATTAAGGAGGTGATCCACCGTCTCTCATCAGGCAGGTGTCTATACCAAGTAGCACTATAAGTGTCCAAACAGAGACAATCTGCCGTGCCACCTCTAGGGGCAGTGCGGTGAGGGCGTTGGAAGGCGTCACAGGTGGCGTAGTGTGTTGGATTTTTTTCGTTTGGAGTCACGTGACAACGGAGAGGTCATCTACAAACACAGGAAAGAGAAACAACCCCAGAGAGCAGCTGTATCAACTTCCAAGGTCTGCGGAGCGGAAGGAAAGCCGGAGTGACCACTGGAACCCGAGTCCAGGGCAACGGAGTTGATGAAGTGAGACTCTGCACCAGTATAAGGTAACCCGTAGGCTGGAGGGTTGGACCAGATAAGCACTGGTGTAAGAGGGTGGCTGTTGGGATAATCACCAAGACAAGGGTGAAGTGGAAGGTTCCGCACTTGGTGCTTTGTTTCTGTTTTGTTTACAGGAAAGAAGATGGAGTCTCGAGACATCTGGGACTGGGCGGCTGGTCAGATAGCCCAACATCAAGAGTTGTCCACGAGGAGCCTGGAACAGGCGAAGGCGCTGTTCCAATCACAACAAGCACCAGTTATACAAGCAATGTCCAGTTGGCTTGAGGCCCAAGGAAAAAAGGACGATGCTGCCAGGACTATGCCAGGTGCAAGGGCAGATTGTCGGGGCTGGGACTGGTCAGGGACTGGGATTTTTGCAGGAGGTCGTCTAACAAAGAGCAGCCTAGTGGTTACAACAACTACCTATTACCCAGAAGATCAATGATTCAATTCCCACTAGCATTCCTTGTGGCCTTGGGCAAGTCACTTTACCCCCATTGCTGTGGAAGAAAAGACCTGGCAATCAACTACTGGTGATACATTGCCAACAAAACCCAGAGGCACCTGGATTGCCAGGAGCCAGCACTGACTTGACAATTCTAAAAAAAAAAAAAAAATTGTAACGGCAAAATGCTATCTAAAAGCCAAACTCTTCATAAAAATTCTCTCCAAAATCCCCAGCACAGAGGCTAACAACAAAAGTATAGCATTGTTGTAAATATATAATACAGAGTAAACAAATAAGATGTCTAAAATTCATGAAGGTAAGAGGCCAATTTAAAAAACTCATATTAAATAAAAAAATGAGTTTCTAAAATACCTACAGGACACAGCAAGGCCATCAGAAACCCATATGGCAAGATCACAGAATAACTGATAGGTCTTGATCAAGATTCAAACCATGGGGGGTTAATGTTTTAAGGTTGAAAACAAATATTGCTCTAACCTCAAAAGGGCATTATCCATATTTCCCCCTCTCCGATGAGAATGCTCCACCAGAAACTTCAAGTCTGATAGATTGTGGCTCCCAGTAGGCAACCAAGAGTTTAGCTGCTATTTTTCCCCTTGGACAGCTTTTAGGTCTTGATGCTGCGTTTGGTCTTGCCAACATAAAGTAATTTACAGGGACACACAATCAACATGCCTTAGTTTTATGTTCTACTTTTATCAGATGGCATGGCCCCCCTTGTTTTCACCTTGGATTTTATTTATTATTGTTTGTACTACCATCCTCATGGAGGATTGAAAGATAATAGCACATGGTTCTTATAACAGTTAGGGATATCTTCCCTTATAATTCTTCTACTATATTTTAATCTTGGATTAAAACTTTTGCTTTTTGTCCCTATTTTTCGCTTTTTTGTTCTCCGAATGAAGATCAATAAAATTAGTTATGTCCAGTACAGCATGATTTCCCTCTTTTCTTCCTTGTGCTTCACTGCGCACCGCGAGATGATTGTATATCATGACACAATGCACCAGTGAAGATGCTTTGCACTGTATGTGATCTGGGCTGTGCTATTCTAGTTGATCTCTTGCTCGGTATAACATCAAAAGAATGCCATCAGGTTCCCCCTTCATATCAAACACTTTTTGGCACCAACTCTTTTTCCTCAGAGGTGACTTTGCTGACTGTTTGCCTGAGGTACATACTCCTGGTTTTAAAGTCCCTGCCTTTTACAACATACACCTAAATTACTGAATGTTGGAGACTGACCCTCACAATATTAATTTTAGAATCCCCTGATCTTGTATTGTCAGGCTCCTTTCACATCATTTACAGCTTCTGTATCCACCTCCCATTTTTTAACTTTTAAAAGCAATTTTATCATGTAATTTTTATCTCCGTGCCTTTTTTTCCTTTAAGGGGTTCGCAGACTCTGGTTTTAGGATCGGATTACCATTAATTCGCTAACTTTCCAATATTGTGTTCATCGATCCACAGTTACACATCCATTTTTTAGAATATGTTGGTTTTGGGGGCATATGTGACTACTGACACTTTTAGTTTCATTTTGGACAGCGATAGAGTTTGCGCTTCCTTTACTGATAAGTCTCCCCGATGGCTCCACTTCATACATTGGAATGTTTTATAAAGTAGGAGATTCAGTTACAAATGTGGCACTACATGCTTTGCGCTAACTACTAGTGATCAGCTATTTTTAGCTCACCTTCATATGTCCGTTCCTAGGTTTTACATACAGCTTATTATTTGGAGAGTGAGTGCGAGTTTAGCATCCACAATGTGGGTAAGTTACTGTCTTGTTAAAGGTGCCCTCAGTCACCTCTCTTGTAGTTTCCATTGTTTGGCACTACAATGGCTGATTGTCCTTTTGCTCTGCTTTGTCACTTCACATTCTTATATTGTGGGATTTACTTTTCCGCTCCTTTATACAGTGTTAAACTTTATTTTGATTTTAAGTGATGACGATTGTGATTCATTGTTTATTGTTATGGCTTGATTTGATATGGCTTTGTTTTAATTCATATTTATTCCTATTTATGTATTTATTGCATGTATAATATTTATGAGTTTAATCATATTCATGTATTATTGTATTATGATGTTTCTTTTAGAGAGGTCATTATCCCCTTAAGAATGCTTAGGCCGAAACACGTGTAGGGAGACCTTATGGATACTTAATAAAACTCTTTATACATCCTACGGCGTAGTGCGTCCTGCTCCTTTTGCTGTCCTATAGTTGCTGCAGATGGGGTGTTCCCTTCTTCTGCAGGCAGTCGATAGTACACCCCCACTGACTTCCCCTTTCCCTTTTTACATGGAATTACAATCCATAGAGATTCTACAGAAAATTTTGTTTCCTGCAAAACTTTAATCCTTTGTAACTCATTGCCCTCTCTGACATAGAGCGCAACCCCTCCACCAATTTGATCAGCTCTATCATTGCGATATAATTTGTACCCAGGTATCACAGTGTTGCACTGGTTGTCCTTCCATCAGGTCTCTGACATACCAATCATATCTAACTTCACATTTAGTGCTATATATTCTAACTCTCCCATCTTATTTTTAAAAACGTCTAGCATTTGCATACAAGCAATTTAGAGGTTGTATTTTATTCATATTAATCTGGTTATCGATAGGAAGGGGTAATTTGGAATCTTTAAGCTCTGTCTGTTCTGTATTTAAGGGCTTTTGGGTTACTTTTGTCTTTACTTGAACCTCTCTGCTGATATGCCCTAACTTCAGTCTTTTGCTAGTATCCTTCAAGAATACATCGTTCCAAACCATGCACTCTTGGGTGATGGTTGGCTTTCCCAGATTATCTAGTTTAAAAGCTGATCTATCTCCTTTTAAAAGGTTAATGCCAGCAGCTTGGTTCCAACCTGGTTAAGATGAAACCCATCCCTTTGGAAAAGCCTCTCCTTTCCCCAGAATATTCCCCAGTTCCTAACAAATCCAAAACCCTCTTCCTTGCACCATTGTCTTATAAATACATTGAGATTCTGGAGCTCTGCCTTCCTTTTGGGTCCTGTGCGTGGAACGGGAAGCATTTCAGAGAATGCTATCCTCAAAGTTCTTGATTTCAACTTCCTATCTAAAAGCCTAAATTTGGCCTCCAGAATCTCCCTACCACACTTTCCTTTGTCATTGGTACCAACATGTACCAGGACGACAATCAGTTCTGCATAATAATTTATATTTGTTCCACTGTCTTTTAGATACATATATTGTGTTATCCTATTCTCACTATTATATTGACTTTGTGGCTTCCTTATGAATTTTCAAGGTTTGAGTCTTGTGATAAGGAAGCTTATCATAGTTCAGGAAGGAGCTATAATAGAGGTGAATTGGCTCTGAACAAGCAACCTGTCTTTGCTGGTAGAAATACTAAAACAGAATGTTTTCATAAAAGACTACCAATCCCAGAATGCACCAGGTTTCAAACAGCCTCTAGAAGAGCTGAAGTGGGGAAACGTGTGTTTAATCAGGAGAGCTATGAGGTAATCCCCAATCACTCATCTCCAAGGGCAGGGCTTGATTCAGCACAGCTGAGCTGTGCTAGGGTGGAGTATCCCTCTAAACAAGTTAAAAGTAAAACAGATTCTACACAGAATCAGATGGAGTTGAGGAACTCAGAGCTCAAGGACAGAGAGAGGAAGCAGCAGCATCAACGTGGAAGGAAGAAGAGGAAAACATCTTGGAGGTCTAAAGAAGGAGCCCATAGCAGTACGTGTGTTGGGAGTCATTCCAGAGGCAAGCATACTCCATTGGACTGGAGGAAGCCAGAGGAGTGGGGTTACAGAGCCAGGAATTCCCGGACGGCACCTGTGAAGGAGACGGCTGCATTTGGAAGGGGCCCTAAGACCAGTGCAAGAAGGTATGTGAAGAGAGACCCAGTGTCCAGGGATCTTGATTGGAAGGCTGGACATAAAAGCTGGACTACATACTGGCCAGGATATCTGGAGAGGAAACCTAACAGCAAAGGAAGCTCAGGTATGAACACTGATCTATGCCCTAGCTCTTCACCTGGGAGACAGCAGGGAATCAAACATTATCCTGAGAGTGTTCCATTAAGGAATTCCTCTGAACCAGACCATGATATTGATTCTATGATATTTGAAGAAGGAGGAGATATTTTAAATGATCCAAATGAATACATGGATTGCTCTCTGTCTAGGCTGCTGTGGTAAAATACTTTCACAAATACAACAACCATCAAAAGGAAATATAACTTGTTCTTTTATCTACCCAGAAAAGTTTACAAGAAAGCTTTAGGGTAGGATTTGAGCCACGTAGAGAAAGTGAACCAGCAAAGGGGTTTGCAGCTGGCTAATTATTGGTGATTAAGCCATGCACAGTTGCACGTGAGCTCTGAAAGGAAACTACTGTTTGTGTGTGAAAATAGAAGAAAGTTATCCTTGAAAAAAGAACAGTTTTTGGTTACTTTTGGGTTTTGATTTTGCTTTTGGAGCACTGCTAAAAGGTATTAGCAGGAGCCCTCAGAAAGACCTTTTCTGTTTCCCATCAAGGTCTTTATTGTTTGATTGATTGCTTAAGAAGTTCAGTTGCTGATATCATGATTTGTTTTTCCTAAGTACAATACTGAAAGCAAGTATCCTTTTGTGTTACCAAATAAATCTGTGTGGGAGAAATAATCCCATAAATAAAATATATTTTCTTTGCTTACACTCGAGCAACACAACTCATTATTTTGTGAACGGCTGATTCTGGTATGAATGGACTACATTCCCCACAATTCTTTGCAAGTCATAATAGTATTTGCCTTTGCCAAGACTGTGGACATTCACGCCCAGCGCCCCCGTTTACAGTTGGCATAGTTTTTCGGATTGCTTTTGCGCAAAGGATTTACATGATATAAGGATTACAACTGAAATCTGAAAGAAAAAAAAAAGTTCAAGTTAAAAGCTGGAAAAAGGATTTTTCCCTTAACAACACTTTGGAGAAAAAAAAGAGGTGGCTGTTCCAGGAGGAAAAGACCATGTGTAAGCTGGATTCATCACTGGCATAAGGTAATAAGTACCTGGGCATGTCTAGTGGTGGATGGGAGTAAGACACAGGGGTAATTGAAAAAAAAAATTAGGAGAAAAACACCTGTTTGGAGGGTGCAGCTCTGTGTTTTTTTTTCTTTTGTTTTCTTGCAAGGATTCAAGATGGATCCGAGGGAACTGGCCAGCTGGATGGCAGCCCAGTTTAGCAGGCAACAGGAGCTAGCGCAGCAGGCTCAGGACACTGCAATTAAAGCATTAAGGGACCAGCAGAAGCCAGTGCTTGATCTGGTGGAAGCCTTAGTTGATCTTCATAACCAAAGTGGACCAGATGCAAGACCAGCAGTAACAACTGGTATACCACATGTGGACAATGTGGGACTCAATCAGGGAATTGGGGCATTTAGTTTTGGGAAGCTAACTCCAGATGATAATGTTGATGATTTCCTTGAATCTTTTGAGAGAGTGGCACAAGCATTAGCATGGCCAGAGACCCAGTGGGCAATAAGGCTGGCAGTCTCATTAACTGGGGAGGCGCTTGCAGCTTATAGAGCAATGCCAGCAGCTCAGGCTTTGAATTATAAAGATGTAAAGGCTGCTATAAGAGATCGCCTAGGGTTGTCTATTTCAGAGTATAGGCGAATGTTTAGAGCTACTGCATTAAGAGTGGGTGAAACACCCAGGGCTCTGAGTCAGAGAATCAGAGGATTGGCTGTAAAATGGTTGGAGCCTGAGGGAAAGACTGTGGAAATGTTATTAGACATTACTATGCTTGAACAATTTATGTCTGCTGTGCCTAAAGATTTGCACACTTTCCTTATACAGCAAAATTGCCAGAATCTTGGAGAGGCAACCATGCTAGAAGAGAGATTCTTGGAAGCCACGCAGGCTTGCCATAGAATGGGTGGCCCTCTGAAGGTTGGTGCTGAGGCAAGCTGTGCTGTATCAGAAAAGAAAATGGTTAAAAATGTTTCTGAGAATAATTGTACTGTGCCAACCCAGATTACACAGTGGAGTAAAAAGAAATGTTTCAAATGTGGAAAATGGGGACATTTGGAAAGAGGATGCCAGATACACACTAGCTTGATGGGTGTTGATTTAAAACAGCCCAAAGAAGGATTCCTTTTGGTGGTTGATGTGCAGGGAATTACCACAAATGCTCTGTTAGACTCTGGGGCAGACCAGAGTATGCTGTCAAAGAGGCTTTGGAAGAGGATAGAGGCCCAAGGATTTGTGCCTAGAACCCCTGAAAGCCAAGTTCACATCAGATGCATTTATGGTGCTGCAACATCATATCCCACCTATAGGCTAATGGTTAAGTGCCTGGGGGAACAAGAGGAAATTCTTTTAGCAGGGGTGCCTAGGCTTCCATTTGATTTGGTTCTAGGAAGGGACTGGCCAAGATTTAAGCAGGGACTAGTGAAAGGACTAGGAAAGAAGGAGGGAGAAGGAATGATGGTAATAGCTCCCGGGCCTTTGTTTGGAAGTCCTCAGTCCCTAGCTAAAAAGATGGTTAAGCTTCCAGAAGGCCAAACTATAAGGAAGGAAATAGGTAAGAAGAGGGGCCTTGTATCCACCCGCTCACAGGCTAAGGTAGAGAGCCAGCAGGAGGAGGGGGAGCAGGCAGAGTTATTAGGAGACTTACCCTCTCATGATGATTTAATAACTCCACCATCTGGGAAAGTAAGAAAGTTGAAAGCACAAAAGCGTCATGAGAGACTTTGCAGAGCACAGGGTAGGGCTGAGATGTTGGCTGGTCAAAGTTTACCCTGGGTGCCAGCTGAGTTAGTGGCAAAGTTTCCTAACTTTCCACAAGAACAGCGAGCTGATCAAGCTCTCACCCGAGCTTTTAAGTATGCTCAGGAGGTCAGGGAGGAGTTGTCCAGATTCAGACTAGATAATGAAATATTATATAGAGAGAGTCAGGACCCCAGAAATGGGACCATACGTAAACAATTGGTGGTACCCACAACTTTCAAAGGACTAGTACTTAGATTAGCACATGATCATCCAGTTGGAGGTCATAAAGGGATGCAAGGAACGCTGGATCAAATACTTATGCGTTTTTACTGGCCAGGTATTTTCAAAGAAACTGCCCAGTTTTGTGCTGCATGTCCAGCGTGTCAGCGAGTTACAGCGACTCACCCACCGGTGGTGCCTTTGATTCCCATGCCAATTATCACAGACCCAATTGGTCGCATTGCTATGGATATTGTAGGCCCATTAGTCAAAATGCCCCGAGGTTTCCAATACCTCCTAGTTATGGTAGATCAGGCAACAAGATTTCCCTGGGCCATACCATTGAGGAATGTTTCTGCAAAAACAATAGCTTTAGAGCTAGTCAAATTGTTTTGCGAAGTGGGATTCCCAAGAGAGGTGTTGACTGACCGAGGGTCCAATTTTGTATCCAAATATTTGGCCCAGGTCTGGGATGCCTTTGGCATTCATCACGTGAAAACCTCAGCCTACCATCCACAATCAAACGGTTTGGTGGAGAGATTCAACCAAACTCTCAAACAAATGTTGAGAAGGGGGTTAGCAGGAGAGGTAAAAGAATGGGATATGTTATTGCCCTTTGCCTTATATGCCTGCAGGGAAAGAATTCAGGTGTCCCTAGGTGTAACTCCATATGAATTGATGTATGGTAGGGCTCCACGGGGTTTGTTAGATATTTTGAGAGAACAATGGATTGATCCTGAACCAGAAAATCAGGAGGTGCCACAGTTTCTACGTGACTTGAGAGCACGTTTAAAAAGGACCTCGCAGGTTGCTGAGAAAAACCTGCAGGACAGTCAAGTGCGCCAGAAAGGTTGGTATGATAGGAAGGCCAAAAGCCGCCAATTAAGTATTGGTGAAAAGGTTTTGGTTCAAGTAGCAGGTACTGCCCCAAAATTTGAAGTACAGTGGAGAGGGCCATAGAAGGTTGTTAGACAAGTGAGCCCAGTATCTTATGTGGTAGAAAATGCAAGAGGTCGTAGAGAGACCTACCACATTAATGTACTTAAGTCTTGGAAGGAGAGGCCTGTAAATAATAATGACCCTGAAGTCAGCCAAGAAGTAGGTGAGCATCAAAAAGATAATACTCTCGTAGGTATTACGGACTGTAGGAAAGAAGTTTCACCAGTTGCACCAGTCCGTAATAACTTAAGCAGGGGGGTATGTGATAAGGAAGCTTATCATAGTTCAGGAAGGAGCTATAATAGAGGTGAATTGGCTCTGAATAAGCAACCTGTCTTTGCTGGTAGAAATACTAAAACAGAATGTTTTCATAAAAGACTACCAATCCCAGAATGCACCAGGTTTCAAACAGCCTCTAGAAGAGCTGAAGTGGGGAAACATGTGTTTAATCAGGAGAGCTAGGAGGTAATCCCCAATCACTCATCTCCAAGGGCAGGGCTTGATTCAGCACAGCTGAGCTGTGCTAGGGTGGAGTATCCCTCTAAACAAGTTAAAAGTAAAACAGATTCTACACAGAATCAGATGGAGTTGAGGAACTCAGAGCTCAAGGACAGAGAGAGGAAGCAGCAGCATCAACGTGGAAGGAAGAAGAGGAAAACATCTTGGAGGTCTAAAGAAGAAGCCCATAGCAGTACGTGTGTTGGGAGTCATTCCAGAGGCAAGCATACTCCATTGGACTGGAGGAAGCCAGAGGAGTGGGATTACAGAGCCAGGAATTCCCGGACGGCACCTGTGAATGAGACGGCTGCATTTGGAAGGGGCCCTAAGACCAGTGCAAGAAGGTATGTGAAGAGAGACCCAGTGTCCAGGGATCTTGATTGGAAGGCTGGACATAAAAGCTGGACTACATACTGGCCAGGATATCTGGAGAGGAAACATAACAGCAAAGGAAGCTCAGGTATGAACACTGATCTATGCCCTAGCTCTTCACCTGGGAGACAGCAGGGAATCAAACATTATCCTGAGAGTGTTCCATTAAGGAATTCCTCTGAGCCAGACCATGATATTGATTCTATGATATTTGAAGAAGGAGGAGATATTTTAAATGATCCGAATGAATACATGGATTGCTCTCTGTCTAGGCTGCTGTGGTAAAATACTTTCACAAATACAACAACCATCAAAAGGAAATATAACTTGTTCTTTTATCTACCCAGAAAAGTTTACAAGAAAGCTTTAGGGTAGGATTTGAGCCACGTAGAGAAAGTGAACCAGCAAAGGGGTTTGCAGCTGGCTAATAATTGGTGATTAAGCCATGCACAGTTGCACGTGAGCTCTGAAAGGAAACTACTGTTTGTGTGTGAAAATAGAAGAAAGTTATCCTTGAAAAAAGAACAGTTTTTGGTTACTTTTGGGTTTTGTTTTTGCTTTTGGAGCACTGCTAAAAGGTATTAGCAGGAGCCCTCAGAAAGACCTTTTCTGTTTCCCATCAAGGTCTTTATTGTTTGATTGATTGCTTAAGAAGTTCAGTTGCTGATATCATGATTTGTTTTTCCTAAGTACAATACTGAAAGCAAGTATCCTTTTGTGTTACCAAGTAAATCTGTGTGGGAGAAATAACCCCATAAATAAAATATATTTTCTTGTTTGTAATTAACATATATGTGACCTTAATTGAGGCTTTTTATCCCCTGAAGAAAGCATTCGCCGATATGCGTTGGGGTTTCTCATCAATAAAGCAGTCTGATACTATAACTGTTCTAGACACCTTGCTTCTATTATGTTTGCTGCTTATACTGCACGTGCAGTTGCGGGTGTTCTCGTTTGGACTCCAGTTTAAAATAGTCCGTTTACATAAGAACATAAGTTATGCCATACTGGGTCAGACCAAGGTCCATCAAGCCCAGTATCCTGTTTCCAGCAGTGGCCAATCTAGGTCATACGTACCTAGCAGTTTCCCCAAAAGACACAGGTTCCTCAATGTTTGTATTGGGGTCAAGCAGTGATATCCTGGGTCCCTTTTAATAATGGTTTATGGACATTTCATCCAGGAACTTGTCCAAACCTTTTTTAAACACAGCTACACTAACAGCTTTCATTACAGCCTCCAGCAACAAATTCCAAAGTCTGATTACACGTGAAGGGAAAAAATATTTTTTCTTATTAGTCTTAAATAGGTTACCCTGTAGCTTCATTGCATGTCCCCTAGCCTTTTTATATTCTGATGACGTAAACAATCCATCTACGTTTACCCGTTCCACGCCATTCATTAATTTATAGACTTTTATCATATCTCACCTCTTTTCCAAGTTGAAGAGCCCTTTTTTAGCCTCTCTTCATAGGAATATCCTTCCATCCCCTTTACCACCCAAGTCTGAAAGTTAAACGGTAGTACTGTGGATTTCCTTACCCTCGCTCCTCCATTTAGTAAATCAAACGCGATCATGCTATGATCACTGTTGCCAAGTGGCTCCAACACCCTTATCTCTTGCACCTGATCTGGTGTTCCACTAAGAACTAGGTCCAAAATGGCTTCCCCTCTGGTCGGTTCATGAACCAGCTGCTCCAAGAAGCTGTCATTTATTTCATCTAGAAACTTTATCTCCCTAGCGTATCCTGCCGTGACACTAACCCAGTCAATACCGGGGTAATTGAAATCACCAATTATTACCTTCGTTCTGTAACTTTTGTTAGCTTCCCTGATTTCTTTGAGCATTTCATCATCCATTTGTTCATTCTGGCCAGGCGGTCGATAGTATACCCCCACTGCCATCGCCTTCCCCTTTTAACATGGAATTTCAATCCATAGACATTCTACAGCGAATTTTGTTTCCTGCAAAACTTTAATGCTTTGTGACTCAATGCCCTCTCTAACATAGAGCACAACCCCTCCACCAATTTGATCAGCTCTATCATTACGATATAGTTTGTACCCAGGTATCACAGTGTCCCACTGGTTGTCCTCCTTCCACCACGTCTCTGAGATACAAATCATATCTAACTTCTTATTTAGTGATGTATATTCTAACTCTCCCATCTTATTTTTTAGACTTCTAGCATTTACATAAAAGCATTTTAGAGACTGTATTTTATGGATGGAAGGATACCCCTATGAAGAAAGGCTAAAAAGGTTAGGGCCCTTTAACCTGGAAAAGAGACGGCTGAGGGGAGATATCATAGAATATAAATTAATGAATGGAGTGGAACGGGTAAACGTAGATCAATTGTTTCCGTTATCAGAATATAGAAAGACTAGGAGACATGAAATGAAGCTACTGGATAAACTATTTAAGACTAATAAAAGAAAATATTTTTTTCACTTAATGTGTAATCAAACTCTGGAATTTGTTACCGGAGGATGTAGTAAAGGTTGTTAGTGTAGCTGGGTTTAAAAAAGGTTGACAAGTTCCTGGAGGAAAGGTCCATAAACCATTATTAAGAAGGGACCCAGGGTATCAATGCTTGACCCAATACAAGCATTGTGGAACCTGAGTCTTTTGGGGAAACTGCTAGGTATGTATGACCTAGATTGGCCACTGTTGGAAACAGGATACCGGGCTTGATGGACCTTGGTCTGACCCAGTATGGCATATCTGAAGTTCTTATTCATATTAATCTCATTAGAGGTAGGCAGGTGTAATTTGGAATCAATAAGCTCTGTCTGCTCTGTACTCAAGGGCATTTGGGGTACCTTTGTCTTTATTGGAACCTCTCTGCTGATGTGCCCTAACTTCATTTTTTGGTAGTATCCTTCAAGGATACATTGCTCTGAACCATGCGCTCTTGGGCGATTGTCGGCTCTCCCCTATTATCTAGTTTAAAAGCTGTTCTATCTCCTTTTTAAAGGTTAATGCCAGCAGCCTGGTTCCATCCCAGTTAAGGTGAAGCCCATCCCTTTGGAAAAGCCCCTCCTTTCCCCAAAACGTTCCCCTAGTTCCTAACATCCAAAACCCTCATCCTTGCACCATTGTTTCATCCACGCATTGAGACTCCGGAGCTCTGCCTGCCTTTTGGGTCCTGCACGTGGAACGGGAAGCATTTTGGAGAATGCTACCCTGGAAGTTCTGGATTTCAACTTCCTACCTAAAAGCCTAAATTTAGCCTCCAGAACCTCCCTACCACATTTTCCTATGTCATTGGTACCAACATGTACCAAGACAGCAGACTCCTCCCCAGCACTATCTAAGACCTCATCTAGGCGGTGCGTGAGGTCCGCTACCTTCGCATCAGGCAGGCATGTTACCAAGCGATCCTCACATCCACCAGCCACCCAGCGATCTACATGCCTAATGATTGAATCACCAACTATAATGGCTGTCCTAACCCTTCCCTCATGGGCACATGGTCCTGGAGAAACTTCCTCGGTGCGAGAGGGTTTTACATCACCTGGGGGACAGGTCCTAGCTATAGGATCACTTCCTGCCACACCAGGGTGATGCTCTCCTGTCACATGACCTCTCTCCTCCATGACAACAGGACTATATCCCTGTAGGTCTCGTCTATGTACCTCTCTGTCTTCCTTATGTTTTCCAAGTCTGCTACTTTTGCCTCCAGAGATTGGACATTCCATGAGAGCAAAGAGCTCCTTGCACCCTGTGCACACATAAGACCCCTCACTAACTGGGAGAAAATCATACATGTGAATTCAATGCAAAAGACTTGAAAGTCCCCATCTCGCTGTTGGACTGCTGTCTAAATCGTCATTTTAAGGTTGTGTTTAGGTATTTAAGTTCTTTACTTACTAAGGGTTGCTGCAGATATTTATACCAATAAAACTATACCTAATATGTTTAATGTACTTTGTTCACCTGAAGTTTAATTAATTTCAGGTCCTTAATGTATGCTGATGAGAATAAACAGCTGCACCTGAGAGTGAATATGGCACCTCCTTTAAGATGTTTAAGCACCTATAAAGCTACAATTATCCCAGGGATGGGTGGGTGTCAGGGAGGGAGGGAAAGAAGACTTATTAAAAGCTGACTGCTACACAGTACCCTGTCCTGTGTTTTTAAGGTAATCTGTGACCAATCTCCAGGGGCAGTCCCACTGCCCTTGCTTGGATAGAGGAAGTCTTGGGTTCTAAATTTAACCAGAAAGCTCTCTGCTGTGTTTTAAATTTAAACTGAAAACTCTTTGCTGCTACTAGGCCCTGATTGATTTAACAAATACACTGGGTTTACAGATTAATCAGCTTTAATCTAAAGAATTCCTTTTTCCCCAAGATTTAGAAAAATTCCCAGAAGTAAATACTTACAATTGCAGATCTCTCTCCAGAAGCAGCAGTCCCATTGTTGCTTTTTAACCATTCTTTTGTACTTTTGGATGTATGTTTTGGGTCATTGTCCTGATGGAGGACCCATGACCTTCGACCAGACCTACCTTTGTGACACTAACTAGCACATTTCTCTCCATTACAACTACTAGTACTACTGAGCATTTGTATAGCGCTACAAGACGTACTACAAAACTTGGTAGTTTTCTAACTTCATGATTCCTTTAATATGTTCCAGGCCTCCATTTCCTGGGACAGCAAAAGAACACCACAACATCCAGGGCCGGCCCGTCCATTGAGCAAGAATGTTTTTTGCACAGGGCCCCGCGTTTCAGGGGGCTCCACGCAAAGAACATTCTGCTTGCAAAGTAAATTTTAAAATTAAAAAAAAAGCTGTCTGCTGCCACTGCCGCGGCAGCAACGGCAGAATCGCATATCCCGCAGGGGCCCCCCAACAGAGCCTGCCCTCCCTGCATCAGCTCCGTCGGCTTTCAGAGCTCAAAGGGAGACTAGTTTCCCTTCCGTGGCTCTGTTAAGCCCGCGGGGGCTGATGGGACCTTTCCCATCAGCACCCGCGGGCTTAACAGAGCCGCGAGGGAGAAACTCTCCTTTCACGCTCTGAAAGCCGGTGGAGTTGATGCAGGGAGGGCAGGCTCTGTCGGGGGGGCCTCGCGGGATATGCGATTCTGCCGTTTCCGGTGCTAACTTGAATTCTGCATTGGTGAGCAAGCCTTGTGTGGGATAAGCGCCATAAAAATGCCACCCTACTTTTTTCACTCGATGCTTAATTAATCTCAAGGATTTATTGCCGGAGGGTGTTATAAAAGCAGTTAGTGTAACTGGGCTTAAAAATGGTTTGGTCGAGTTTAAGGTTTGGACAAGCTGGAAATGTCCATAAACCCAGGAAGGAAAGTTCATAAACCAGGTCGGCTTGGGGAAAGTCACCGTTTATCCCTGGAATCCCTTTGGGACACTGCCAGGTACGTGTGACTTGGATTGGCCACGGTCATTGCTTCTCTCGTAAAAATCAGAGTGTACAGACATGGGGAGGAAAAATTTTCAAAAGCCAATTACCGATGCTTGAAGGCTTTGGAAAATCACCCACTCTGTATGTGAGCAACAATATGTTTACTGTTCTACAATATGCGTACTTTTACCTGCATTTTAGGAAAGGCTGTCCTGTGCAGAAATAGGGCCAAGGATAGGGTTACAAAATGTCCCCGATTTGTCAGTGATTGTCCCCAGTTTTGAGGTAGTGTCCCTGATTTCATGGACCATAGCCACCTCCTGTCTCCGATTTCAGTGGAGACAAAGGACATTGTGTCTCCTGCATTCCCTCTGATGCAGTTTTCTTGATCCTGGTACGAGAGGATATAAAATTAAATTATGTTTTTAAAATAGAAGAGGAATTTTAGAAATGTAAAGAATATTTATCTATATGTATAAACTAGAGTTTGAGCATGTCTGTTTGTATGCATGCTTATAACGTGAAGGGCTGCTACTGTTTTATTTAAACTTTGGAAATTACTAAATGCTATTTAAACCACTCATTTTGAAATACATGGGGGAAAAGGGTCCAAGGAAGAAGGACCCCCGCCTGGGTTATCCCAGATTTGCTGTAAAAGAAATCTGGTAACCCTGCCCGGGAGACATTTCATACAGTATTTGCATTTTCAAAACTACATGCATTATTTTTTGGCCAGGAAAAGTAACCGAAGGAAAAGCCTATGCACACTGTAAAGTTCCTTTCCAAAGTCTGCCCATACTTTCCCTCTAGAGTACAGGTGCAAAATTCACCACTAAAACTACTGCGGCGGCAGCGGCAGCAGACAGCTTTTTTTTTTTTTTTTTTAATTTTCCCTGGGCTGTTGGGGTGGGGGTTAGGACTGGAAAAGGGCTGATAGGGGGTTGGGACTGGAAGTGAGCTGATGGGGATTTAGGACTAGTAATGGGCTATGGGGGGGCTTAAACTGAAAATTGGGTGATGGGTGTTAGGACTGTGAGTGGGCTGATGGGGGGTTAGGACGGGTAATGGGCTATGGGGGGCTTAAACTGAAAATTGGGTGATGGGGGTTAGGACTGGAAATGGGATGATGGGATTAGGACTGAGAGTGGGCTGATGGGGACTTAGGACTGGTAATAGGCTATGGGGGGGGGGGGTGGGACTGGTACTGGGTTGGGGGGTCCTAGGACTGGAAATGGACTGAGGGGAAGAGGGGGCTTGAACTGCAAATAGCTGATGGGGAGGGGGGCTTGGAATGGAAATGGGTTGTGAGGGGAGGGAGCTAGGACAGGAAATGGGCTGATGAAGGGGGCTAGGATAGGACTGGGAATTGGGTGTTGGGGGGAGCTAAGATTGGAAATGGGCTGTGGTGGGGGCTTGGATTGAAATAGACTTATGGAGGGGCTAGAACTGGAAGTAGGCTCATGGGGGGCTTGGATTGGAAATGGGCTGAGTTGAGGGGAGCTAGGATTTGACATGGGCTGATAGTGGGGCTAGGAAAGGACTAGAAATGGGCTGATGGGAGGCTGGTATTGGAAATGAGCTGATGGAGGGACTTGGATAGGACTGGAAATGGATGGGGAAGCTAGGACTGGAAATGGGCTGATGCGGGGACTAGAAGGGAATGGATGCTGGGTGAGGCTGGAACTAGAAGGGAGCTGATGTTGGGGGAGGATTAGAATGGGATGGGGCTGGAAGAGTAAAATGGAGAGGGGAAAAATATTTTGTGTGGGAGGGATAAAAAATCTACAATTGGCCGGGTATTGGGAGAGTAAGTGGGGATTGAGGATGGAGGGGTAAAATTTGAGTGGATGAAATAGGAATGAGGAAAGAGCAAATGGAGAAAGATTAGTATGTTAAAGCAGATGTAGAGAGAGAATGGAAAAAAATTAGAAGAGAGAAGAAAGGACAAATGGACAGCAGACGAAGGAGAGTTAGCAGAAGACACAAAGAAACCAGAAGAAAGTGGCTGGAGCAATTGCAACTGAAAAAAAAATGCAAAAAAGGTAGAAAGATATCTCTTTATTTTGAATTTATTAACTGGAATATGTCAGCTCTGGGAAATGTGCATCATTAACGTCTGCACTTTGTTTAGTACAAGAGGAAATTAATTTATAGTTTTATTTCTACAGTGTTGTTGTACATTCCAAGTTTGGCTTTTGGGGTTTCCAGTTTAATTGTCTTCCTGTTTCTAAATTGTGATTCCTTGTTTGGTGATGGTCTATGTTCTGCATGTGTAACTGAGCTGAGGTATTCTGTTTATGTAAATCCTATTTGACATTGCCACTTGTTCCCTTTCCCCAGTAGGTCATGTATTGTTATTCTCTGAAATGTATTGGTTTTAATATTTGCAGTGTTGCCTTTTGATAGGTAGGGTATGGTGCTTTGTGAGTCCTGGTAATGCTGTCAGGATACGACGGGTTTGCTATGGGTTCTAAATGGGCAGTGTTTGTAGTAGTTCCTAATGTGCCTGGCGGTTGGCACTGGATTATAGTAATGTAGAAATCTTTTAGTCTTTCTTTATCCATACACTCATTAAGAGGCATGCTTACTAAAAGTTAGTGTATGGTAACATTATGCAAATAATTATGCAAATGAGGTCCCTTATGCAAATGAGGCCCCGCACCGCGTCTCCGTACATGGCCCCGCACCCCCTTGGGCCGCCCCTGACAACATCATAGAATCTCCACCATATTTAGCTATAGGAAGGGTGTAGTTTTCCTTATAAGCTTCATTTCTTTGCCTGTAAATGTATCGCTGCTCTGCACTGCCAGAGATCTCAAGTTTGGTTATATCTGTCCACAGAACATTTTCCCAGAAAGACTGTGGTTTCTGAAGATGGGTTTGTGCAGAGATCAGGAGTGTCTTTTTATGCCTGTCTTGGAGCAGTGGGGTCCTCCTTGGCCTTCGCCTTTGTTTAGTGCTTGGCATATTGTGTGGGTTGAAACCACTACTCCAGATTGTTCCAGGTCGGCCTTAAGCTCTTGGATGTTGTATGTGATGTTTTTCCATCAGTTCACACTAACCTTCAAGACTTCTTGGATTAATTTTCCTCTTCCTACCATGTCCTGGGAGGTTATTGACAGTTCCATGAGCAGAAAACATTTTAATAAGATTGCAAACTGTAGACCCAAGAATCCCAAGTTCTGTGGAGATGACCTTGTACCCTTTGAAGTTTGATAGTTAGTGATAATGGCTGTTCTGATGCTCTCAGACAGCTCTCTTGTCTTCATCATTGTGAAGATGGAACAGGGAGTGACTGTGGCCATTTTAAACATTAGAGCCATCATTCATTGGTTGATTCAAGTCATGTGAGTACTGACAATTGATGACAGGTGTGTCTAATTTTACTGCAATGGGAATGTGGTTCTTCTGTTCAAACTGATTTGAATTGTTTATAAGGGTTCCAATAATCATGTCCTATAAACTAACCTAACTGTGGTTTATCTCACCCAATACCTACATATATGAAAGAGATAAACTAATTACTTTCAACCTGCCCAATTATTTTTAACTATGTATGATTTCTGTCGGCTCGTTTGCCCCGAGGGAGAACCTTCCCTCTCTTGTAGCAAACCCTCCTATTTTTTGCACGGTAGGAAGGGTAAGCTGAATACTTTGTGGAACAAATTTCTGTCCCTGTAATTTGGTGAGTGAGAGAGTCTCTATACGCTTTGAGGTGCGGTATGTTGGGGGGTATGGCCCTTGTGTAATGGATAGCTATTGTAAGAGATGTGAGGGGTAGTGCGGGTTCTAGATTGCAGAGTTGGGGTATTTCAGAAGGTTTCTGTCTAGTGTTGGGTTCGGGGTGCTGAGTTAAGGCGATTTTTGCTACTCTTTCCTCTCTCTCCTTGGTGGTTGTAGTTCAGTAAAAGATCGATGGGGTAGTGGGGTGGGGGGGAGGGAGGGGTTGGGGCATTACGGGGGGGGGGAGGGGGCGGGAAGAGTTGAAGGAGGGAGGGATGGGGTTTAGATAACGAAAGTCTCTACCTTAGGGGTGGCTTCTTTCTTTCTTTCTTTTTAACGTGAGGGGCTTTTGCTTGGTGACATAAACGATGCTTGGGGGATGTGGACCTTTTTTAGGTCTGGAAGTCTCTTCCTTTCTTTACCTTCCTTTCTTTCCTTTCTTTTCTTTTCTTTCCCTCTTTCTTTCCTGCTTGTGCTAGAAGTAACCACGTTATGTACATTAGTCACCTATAAATGGTTTATGGACTTGTATTGTTATTAGCTGTTAAGACGGGATTTGTCCTGTGTTGTTTATCTCTATGACTTTCAATAAAATTTTATACACAAAAAAAAAAAAAAAAGATTCTCCCAGACTATAATGAGGCAACAAATGGAAGAGATACTTCCAGTGCACTTTATGTAAAGCCTTCTCGGCATCGAAACTAATTAATAGAGAAGGGATCCAGTTTTCATGTACCCACTCCAGTGTTGCCATGATTTTACGTAAATTATGCACGGCATATAGACCTCCATGAACCCTACCTGTGAATCTTGAACTAGGTCGGGGAGCAAAGGTGCAAGTCAATTCGCCAAGATTTTTGCCATTATCAATGAAACTGGCCGATATGACAAGGCCTGCTGAGGGTCTTTCCCTGACTTAGGTAGGAGAATGATGTGGTTATGATTATTGCCCCATCTAAAGCTACCCATCTCTATCCTTTCTTGATATGTAGCTACCAGTGAGGGGATCACTTGGTCCTGAACAAGCTTGTAAAATTAAGCGGTGAATCTGTCGGGGCCTGGAGATTTATAAAGGTGGGCTTGTTGAATGGCTTTTTGAACTTCTGCCACTGAAATCCCCTCCCCCAGTGTTTTACTTTGCTGGTCTGAGATCTGGGGTATCTGCAACCCCTCCAAGTATGCTATCACCCACAATGGGGACCCAGGTTCCCTTGCATACAGGGCTTGATAAAAGGTATAAAATAGACATGCGATCCCTGGTGCATCTTTGTGGACTCAACCTGTCTCATCCCTCAGACTGGCTACCGTCCGGGTCCTTCTACTACCTTTTAGACAGCAGGCCAGGAAGCAGATTGGCTTATCGCTGTAGCAATAGAGCTGGCATTTATAATACATTAGCGATTTCTTTGCACACTGGTGCAGGATTTCATTCAAAGCCGCACAAGTCTCTAATAGCTGAGCTCTCATCTCTGCAGAGGGATGCGCTATGTGTTACCGCCTGTCCCGGACCACCTGCTTTTCTAAGCGAATCACTCAGGCTTAAGTAGCCGACACTTCTGTGCAACATAGGCAATGATATTACCGTGTAGCACTATTTTTGCTATTTCTCAGAACAATTCCGGCATCTCCATATGACCTGCATTGTTCTGCGTGTACGACTGCCAGCACTCCCAGATATAGACCTGAAACCCCTCTTCTCTGTATAAATCAAGTGGGAAGCACCAAATCCTAGTTAAGGAGGTGTCAGCCTGCCAGATCACATCCAACCACACCAGGGCATGGTCTGAGAGCTCGTCCAGTCCAATTGTAGCCTCCTCCACCTTGTGAAACAATGTTTCTGAGACTAATAGGAAATCAATCCTCGCACTTGACTCATGAGCTCACGCATGGTATGTATACTCCCGTTCATCGGGATGCAGCAAGCGCCAAGGGTCTACCAACCACAACCAGTGCCAAAAATCCCGCAGAAGATGGGTCATGCCTCTGCGGGCTCCCAACCCTCCAGGGTTAGATGTATCTGCCTCCAGGTCAAAACTGCATTGAGCTCTCCCCCCACCATCAATGGATCCTCCAGGAACAGCTCCAGCTCTGACGCTACTTGGGCATAAAAGGAGGCCTCCGGCCCATTGGGTCCGTAGAGGCTAAACAGGCCTCCCCTCCAGTTCGCCCTTCAAAATGATATATTGACCCGCTGCATCTGGGAGTGTCACCAGGTTAACAAATTAAACTCTTTTGTGCATTAAAATAACTATTCCCTTGTGCGGAGGCTCCAAACACTTGCCCCACTCAGTCTCTTCAAAATTTAGTATGCTCTTCTATTGTCTGGTGAGTTTCTAGTAGGAAAGCTATATTGCACTGATGTCGTGCCAAGACTTAAGAACATAAGAACATAAGATATGCCATACTGGGTCAGACCAAGGTCCATAAAGCCCAGTATCCTGTTTCCAACAGTGGCCAATCTAGGTCATACGTACTGTGATAAGGAGAGTGCAGCCCAGCTAGGGAAAAGTGAAAAAAGGAAGAATTTTTCCTCTTTGCGGGGGATGGGCACACAGGATCACATAGTCCACAGCAGGAACCTGGAGAGAAACCTAGAGGGCAGACCTAACTGGAAGTCATGCCCACACTCCAGGTCAGCCACAGACAGGAGTGGGAGGTACAGAAGGGCGGAGCCAGGAAGGGAGTTGCCCTGCTCAGTGTTTGAAAGGGAGCAAACAAACACTAGAGATAGAGTTGGTTGGAGGCCTGGTTCAAGAGGTGGTTCAGAGTGCGGTTGGAAGCATGGTTGGAGAGCTGATTCAGGAGTTGGTTCAAGTGCTGGTTGGAAGCATGGTGAGAAGCATGATTGGAGATACAGTTCCAGTTGCAGTGGCAGTTGTTGTCGGAGTTGCAGTCCAGGCCTAAGTGGGAGTTGCAGCTCAGGTTCCAGTCCTGGTTCCAGAAGGTACAGAGGGAACAGCCCTGTAGCCAAAAGGAGCAGCAGAAAAAGGAACCGCTATAAAGACAGCCAGAGAAGGTACAAAGGAAGCCACCATACTCAGCACAGTAGCCACCGAGGATATAGGGAAGGTTCCAGGGGGAGAACCACCTACCCTAGCAAGAGAGTGGGAAAGTGTTACCCCAGGTCTCTGCCCTACGCTGAGGCAGAGGGAGTCCTGACTGGCCAAAGCTCTAACCAGGAGAATACTGCACAAGAAGCCCAAGGTAGGAGAAGGGAGGCAGCAAGGCCTTCTAAGTATGTTTATTCTTCTGACTCTGATGAAACCATTATACCTCAGATAACACAGCACAAAAAGAAATGTTGCACCAGGAAGGTTAAGCAAGAGCAACCCATAGGAGACCTGCCTAGAGCAGGGAAGGCAAGAAAGTGGGAGAGGTTGTTTAACCTATTAAAAAGTCTAAAGCAGAAAGTTCCTGAGCGGTACCTAGCAGAACCCTGCTACAGCTCAGCTGAGAGTATGGACACTGAAGTCAAGGAGGCTGAGGTAAATTCAAATGTCTCACAGATGGAATGTGATGCATGCACTAAGGTTAATTAGTGTGAGCCAGAAACACTTGATATTTGAATTCACTGTTGTTTTGTTTTGGACATTTGTTACTGGAGAAGTATCCACTATTTTCTTTTGTCTGGAGAGTACATGTGTTTGGGAGAAATTGTATCCACTTACCTGCAAGGAAGCTGAATAAATTCCTGTGCACTTTATAAACCACTCAGCCTCATCATTCCTTACACAACTACAACCCTAGGAAATAGAAGAGGTGATCACCCGTCCCTACTAGGCGGCCGCCTGGTAGGGGCATGAGCGTCACAGTACCTAGCAGTTTCCCTAAAAGACACAGGTTCCACAATGCTTGTACTGGTTCAAGCATTGATATCCTGGGTCCCTTCTTAATAATGGTTTATAGACCTTTCCTCCAGGAATTTATCCAAACCTTTTTTAAACCCAGCTACACTAACTGCCTTTACTACATCCTCCGGTAACAAATTCCAGAGTTTGATTACACGTTGAGTGAAAAAATATTTTCTTTTATTAGTCTTAAATAGTTTACCCTGTAGCTTCATTGCATGTCCCCTAGTCTTTCTATATTCAGATAACGTAAACAATCGATCTACGTTTACCCGTTCCACTCCGTTCATTAATTTATAGACTTCTATCATATCTCCCCTCAGCCGTCTCTTTTCCAGGTTAAAGAGCCCTAACCTTTATAGCCTTTCTTCATAGGAGTATCCTTCCATCCTCTTTACCATTTTGGTGGCTCTTCTCTGAACCTTTTCTAATAATGCTATATCCTTTTTAAGATACGGCGACCAGAATTGCACACAATATTCAAGGTGCGGTCTCACCATGGAACGATATAGAGGCATTATAATATATTTTGTTTTATTTTCCATTCCTTTCCTTATGGTACCTAGCATTCTATTTGCTCTCTTGGCTGCCGCTGCATACTGGGCTGAGGGTTTTAACATGTTATCCACAATGACGCCTAAATCTTTTTCCTGGGGGGTGGTTCCTAAAGTGGAACCTTGCATCGTGTAACCATAGTTTGGGTTGTTCTTCCATAGGTGCATAACTTTGCATTTGTCCACATTAAATTTCATCTGCCATTTTGATGCCCAGTCTTCCAATTTATCAAGATCCTCTTGCAATTTTCCACAATCCTCTTGGGTTTTAACAACTTTAAATAGTTTTGTGTCATCTGCAAATTTGATAACCTCATTCGTTATTCCACTTTCCAGGTCATTTATGAATATGGCAAAGAGCAGCGGACCCAGCACAGATCCCTGGGGTACACCACTATTCACCTTTCTCCATTGGGAAAATTGGCCATTTAGCCCAACCCTCTGCTTTCTATCTTTTAACCAGTTCCTGATCCACAGTAGTACACTGCCTCCTATCCCATGACTCTTTAGTTTTGCCAAAAGGCTCTGATGAGGGACCTTGTCAAAGTCCAGATACACTATATCAACCGACTCACCTTTGTCCACCTGTTTATTCACACCTTCAAAAAAACATAACAGATTAGTAAGACAAGATCTTCCTTGTCTAAAGCCATGTTGGCTGTCTTCCATTAGGCCATGACTATCTAAATGCTGAGTAATTTTATTCTTTATGATGGTTTCTACCATTTTTCCCGGTACTGACGTCAGGCTCACCGGTCTGTATTTTCCAGGATCACCCCTGGAACCCTTTTTAAAAATTGGTGTTACATTGGCGATCCTCCAATCTTCAGGTATTAGAGATGATTTTAATGATAGTTCACAGATTACTAATAGCAGATCTGCAATCTCATATTTCAGTTCTTTCAACACCCTGGGATGTATACCATCCGGCCCAGCTGATTTGCTGCTCTTCAGTTTATCTAATAGTTCTAATACATCTTCACGATATTTCCTTCAGTTCTTCCGCACCTTTAAATACCACTTCAGTCATGGGTAATATCCCTACATCTTCCTCAGTGAAGACCGAAGCAATAATTCATTCAGTCTCTCTGCTATCGCCTTGTCGCCTCTTAGTGCCCCTTTAACTCCTCTATCATCTAATGGACCAACTGACTCTCTCACAGGTTTTTTGCTGCGAATGTACTTGAAAAAATCTTTATTTCGCGTTTTTGCTTCCGCAGCAAGCTTCTTCTCAAATTCTCCCTTTGCCTGCTTTATCAATGCCTTGCATTTGACTTGCCAGTGTTTGTGCTGTTTCCAGGTTTCGTCGTTTGGCTCTTTTTTCCATTTCCTGAAAGATGCTTTTTTGGCAACAACAGCCTCTCTGACCTCACCTTTAAAAAATGCTGGCAATTTTTTTGACTTCCTTCCACTTTTTTTAAAGCGTGGAATAAAGCTGGCTTGGGCTTCCAAGATAGTATTTTTAAACAACACCCAAGCTTGATGTCAGTCTTTAACCTTTGCAACTGCTCCTTTTAGTTTTTTCTTAAATGTTTTCCTCATTTTATCATAGTCTCCCTTTCGAAAGTTAAAAGGTAGTACTGTGGATTTCCTTACTATCCCTCCTCCACTAATTAAATCAAAGGCGATCATGCTATGATCACTATTGCCAAGTGGCCCCAACACCCTTATCTCTTGCACTACATCTGGTGTTCCACTAAGGACTAGGTCTAATATTGCTTCCCCTCTGGTCGGTTCATGAACCAGCTGCTCCAAGAAGCAATCATTTATTTCATCTAGGAACTTTATCTCCCTAGCATGTCCTGCCGTGACACTGACCCAGTCGATACCGGGGTAATTGAAATCACCCATTATTATTACTGCGCTGTAATTTTTGTTAGCTTCCTTGATTTCTTTGAGCATTTCATCATCCATTTGTTCATTCTGGCCAGGCGGTCGATAGTATACCCCCACTGCCATCGCCTTCCCCTTTTTACATGGAATTTCAATCCATAGAGATTCTACAGCAAATTGTGTTTCCTGCAAAACTTTAATCCTTTCTGACTCAATACCCTGTCTAACATAGAGCGCAACCCCTCCACCAATTTGATCAGCTCTATCATTACGATATAGTTTGTACCCAGGTATCACAGTGTCCCACTGGTTGTCCTCCTTCCACCATGTCTCTGATATTCCAATCATATCTAACCTCTCGTTTAGTGCTATATATTCTAACTCTCCCATCTTGTTTTTTAGACTTCTAGCATTTGCATACAAGCATTTTAGAGACTGTATTTTATTCATATTAATTTGGCTATTGGTAGATATGGGGAATTTGGGATATGGGGAATTTGGGATCTTTAAGCTCTGTCTGCTCCATACTCGAGGTCATTTGGGCTACTTTACTCTTTTTTGGAACCTCTCTGCTTTTGGTAGTATCCTTCAAGGATACATTCTTCCGAACCATGCACTCTTGGGCGACTGTCGGCTTTCCCCTATTATCTAGTTTAAAAGCTGCTCTATCTTCTTTTTAAAGGTTAATGCCAGCAGCCTTGTTCCATCCCGGTTAAGGTGAAGCCCATCCCTTCGGAAGAGCCCCTCCTTTCCCCAGAATGTTCCCCAGTTCCTAACAAATCCAAAACCCTCATCTCTGCACCATCGTCTCATCCACGCATTGAGACTCCGGAGCTCTGCCTGCCTTTTGGTTCCTGCGCGTGGAACGGGAAGCATTTCGGAGAACGCTACCCTGGAAGTTCTAGATTTCAACTTCCTACCTAAAAGCCTAAATTTAGCCTCCAGAACCTCCCTACTACATTTTCCTATGTCATTGGTACCGACATGTACCAAGATAGCAGACTCCTCCCCAGCACTTTCTAAGACCTTATCTAGGTGGCGCGTGACTTGCAGTATCTTATATTAACTGGGTAGGCAAGCCCACACACATTCCATGAGATTAATCTCACGACAGAACCCACTGATGATCTTTAACAATGTGCAGATTAGGAGGGCTCCCTCAGCCTAGAGCCACTCCAGTCACTACCTGATATTTGCTACACACTCCCTTTACCCTTGCCCTTGTAGTACCACTATAGTGCTCATATCTTCCTCTACTCTCGCCCCTCCCTCCCTGTTCCCCCCCTTCCTGTATACTACCTATACCCTTCTTACTTAACCTCTTTTCCTTCATTTTGGTCACTTTGATGTTTAGGTGTCCTCCCCCCCACCACGTATACTCCCAATGGGTCTCCCTCAACTTCCCCATCTATAGATCCTTGTTCCTATTCCTTCTCCTTCTGCTCCACCCTCCCCTAACTTGTGCTCCATTCCTCCCATTACCACTGCCCGAGCTCAAGTCCTCCCCCTGCTTTGGTACCCCTCCCCTTTTTTGTTTCAAACCTACTACTCCCCAAGACAACCTACTGTGAAAATAACCTTTCTACCCTCTATTGCGGGTACAGCAACACAAAGAGTTCTATTAACATTGATTGTCCTTTTAGAATACATCAAATATCTGAACAATACTTTCAAAGTAGAGTGGAGTCACAGTGATCTGCACTATGTGCTGGCTTAGCCTCTAAACCGCTGAGGCCAAACCATCCACCTGGGTGCAGGGTGGGTGAGCTCCGTCTGGCAGGTCCACTGGGCCAGATTATCCATTGTCCTATAATCTGTATCTGGGCCTTTCTCTCCAGGTTTAGCGCTCCAGCTTCTTCCCTCTTGAAACATAACACTTTTAGTCTATGGGGGACTGCCTCCCCCTCATCTGTCTTCAAGCAAATGACTCCTTCACCCAGTCCAGTTGTTCCTTTTAGGGAGGTCTTATTTATTCTTGCGCATAGGCCACTGCCGCTGCCGGTGTGTCAAACATTTGTGTTGTTCCAATGTGAGACACTCTCAAGCGAGCTGGATACTGCAGGGCAAATTGTATACTGGCATTCGCCAGGGTTCGGTATCATGCGATAACATCACTTATCGCGCGATAACGCGTCTGCGGCGTTAAGGCACCCTAACGCTGTGAAATCCAGCTCTGAAGGATGGAGTAAGGCTTCCCAGAGGGCGGAGAGAAGGGGTCAATGGGCGGAGAGTGGGCGGTGAGTGGCTCCCTGCACACTAACGCCGTGAAAAAAAGGGCAGAAAATTAGCGCGAGTGAAACCCTCGTGCTAGGCACATTTGCAGGAAAAAGAAACCATTTATGTCAGCAATGTACAGCAAAGCCAGGGAAACTCAAAAACGTGATAGTAGTGATACATCTGCACGGAACAAAAAGGCAAATAAACATAGATAATGACCTGAACCACATTTAAAATCCCAATAACCAAACTGGCCAATAGTGATATTAATGAGAAACATAAGAAACACTACTGAGAAAGCATAAAAAAGAAGATATCATGTTTGGAAGGGTCTATGCTCTGTCCCTCTACAAGGTGAATGATCCCACATTGAAATAGCGGTGATCAGGGTTTTCCCTTTATATTGGGCAGGTTTGTTATGGCGTGCACATGTGCCGCAACAGCAGGGTGGGAATGTAGGAAAGGGCAACTGTACAGATGCTGGAAATGGGATACAGAGGGCTGCAGGCGGCACATGCTGTGGTGCAGCTGGGGCACAGTGCGGACTAGGCAGATGCCTAAGTGGCACATAGGAATGCTGAAACTGTAGAGCAGCCAGACAGCAACTGATGAGGGTCCAACATGGGAATGAGTGTGTGTCCCACAGCGTCATAAGGAAGATTACCCAGCAGGTACCCCCAAGGTCACATAACATTGGCAGGCGGTGCGGTGGGGGGGAGGGGGAAGCGTGCATGTCCATGTAGGCACCCCTACCCGAGAACCCACACCATAGGCAGCTGCCTACCGGCATACTGGATGGCCTGGGACTGCGCACCACCAGCACCACCGGCATAATGGCATGGCAGCATGGTGGCGGAGGGGTGCTGGTGGCGGAGAGGGCAGTGGCATCTGCCCACAGCAGACCATGGCCTAGTCCCATTTAGGTGGGTGCAGTGCACTGCAACAGACAGGGTCTGTCTGACGAACAGTCATGGTATCCCCAGGGAACAAGCTGCCCTGTGGCAACAGTGTGGTACAGTACACACAGCCAGTGTGTTCAGGAGCAGAAGGTCACAAGTTCAAGTCCCAGCTGTGGCTCCTGCCAACCCTTTCCCCATATTTTATCCAGTACTAAACCATGGTATTGCAGTTAAAATAAACATGCCTGAAACGCCTATATTTTACCCTACAGAGCACAGACACCATAAACATGTGCAATCCCTAGAGCAGAGTTTCCCAATTGCAGTCCTGGAGGGCCAAACTCCATTCAGGTTTCATGCTGTCCCTAATAAATATGCCTGTGCTGCATTAGTATGCGCTGCCACCATTGTATGCAAATGTATCTCAGCATGAAAACCTGAACAGCGTTTGGCCCACAAGGACCGGAGTTGGGAACCTCTGCCCTAGAACAGCGGCCAACAGGGGCATAAACACCCATACCCATAGTCTGCACTATCCAAAACTTCATGGAGTGTCAGGCTGTTGGGCCCTGCTCACAGCAGCATCTCCCAATACTAGCACTTGCATACCTTAGCAATGCCGCCCTAAACTTGGGAATACGTTACACATATATTTATTTATTTAGCATTTATTTATTTATTTAGCATACATTTGTATACCGCTACTTCCAGCGATCAAAAGGTTGCTATGATTAATGGCAGATAACAATTCCTAAGTTAAGCACAATTTGCTGATAGAGCTGCATCATAGCAACCTTTCTGATATCTGTGGAGTGTGTTTCAGTTTTGGTTTCTGACAGTGTTTACCACCCCGGGGAGTGACCCCAACAGTATGCGTACCATAGCCATGCCTGAACTGTGCCCAGGACTGCCAAAAGCCTCTATTTCCAGTGTTAGCCTGCCAATGTGCATAATGAGGAGCAAGGTACTGTGGGTATGGCCCGGACAGGGTGGCCTGGGCAGGATGCATTTGCACAGGGCATAGGGCAATGGCTGGGACATTGTAGTGCCTGGCCACCACCTGCACGGACAGGGTGGCCACAGCATGTCCTGCTGGGAGGTCACTCTTACCCTGACTGAGCAGTGACCACGGCATGGCTAGGTTCTCCCATAGTGCTTTAAAGTATTTCTCTCAAGTGATATTTATGTGTTCTTTATTTCTGGGGCCCAATCACTGACTTATCTGCTTTGTGTGTGTGCTCACATCCCAGTTTTGGGTGCGCGCATCTCCTCCAGGAACATGCACTATGGATTAGCTAGCAGACTGTCTGCAGTTAGTATGTGTATGGCTGGAACACCTTGCAGGGTGCAGTGGCTGGAGACTTACAGTGCTTGCTGCTGGAAAATGTCAGGTAGTGGTGGGGGGCAGCTGAGCATTTCCAGGCCAACTGTCTCTGCCTGCCATTGCCTTATGGATGCATACAGATCTGCATTGACTGCCCTATATGGTGCCTGTTCCCCAGCAGGACTGGGGTTGATGGTCCCCTCTATTGCCACCATTGCGGGGATGTAGAATGTGGATTTGTTGGTGGGAGATCCTGTCCCCCACCCTGATCCCCAGAGGGCAGGTTGGGTGGTGCTACATAATCCGCCTATGGGCCCAAACACCCACCTTCACTTAAATCATGTGACCATAGCACCCACACAGGATATGGACTATTCTGGGTGCATCATGGTCCACAAGGGTTAGACCTGATTGGGAAATACAGATGGACACAGGTGTATCCTAGGTGTGTCTGCAAGGACTACCTATCACACACTGGCACTGATGGCGACCTGCAGCATAGCCTATCTCAGCTAAGCCAGGTGCTGCGGACCTGGTGCTGGGCGCCCTCAGGGTGAGCACAGTACCCCCCACAATGTGACGGTCTGTAGCTACTCTGTGCCAGTAACACACACGGTCAGTTCCCCCTACCAGGCCGAGGTGCTATGGGGGTGCATACCCCATCTTGTGATCATCTGTAGACTGCTGATCTGCATGTGCAGTGCATCATGGGTACGGGTGGGTTAACCCTATCCTGGTAACCACAGCAGACAGTTTGTGTGGTGACCTGCAGTCCTTCTGTAGCCAGCCAGGGGGGTGTTAGCAGCTATAGAGATGTAGTCCACTGGTTACTTCACTGACTGTGGAGGCAGAGGTCATGGGTTTGATCCCACAGTGGTGTTATTTGATAGGGCTGTCTGAGGCATTTCCTTTTTTAATTTAAATTAGTGCTGCCAGCAAAAACACCCTCACAGTGCTGTAACCTTAAGGTGCCTCATAAGGCGCCCTATAAAGCACCCTATAAGGCGCCCTATAAGGCGCCCTATAGGGAACATTATAAGGTGCCTTGGCGGACAGTGCACTTTATAATGTGCCCTCTGGAGTGCCTTATAGGGCGCCTTATGCGGCACCTTAGGTTACGGCACTGTGAGTGTGTGTTTGCTGGCAGCACTAATTTAAATTAAAAAAGAAAATGCCTCAGACAGCACTGATTTAAAGTTAAGGGCAATGCCTCAGACAGCCTTACTCATTAAGCCCACTGGGGGATCAAACTCATAACCACTGTATCATCAGTCAACATATTAACCATTGTGCTACACCTCTGTTACTGTGGTTCTAGGTCAGCGTGCCTAATTAAGGCTAACGCGTGGTAACGTGCCACGGCTCCCTCTATTGCGCGATAACGGACTTTATCGTGCGATAAACCAAAACACTACCTTAAGACCAGAACGCCTACTACCTTATATGGCATCCATCACAGTAAGACTGCAACTAACGCCAGTAACATTAAGACGGTTTAGTAAACATACCCCTTAGTCTGTTGCAATTTTCTTGCCGGACTCCCAGGGGGTTATTCTGAACCACGAATAGCAGAGATGGACATCCCATCGGGATGTCCATTCCCGCTATTTGTGCTAGCTTCAGACCCCCGACTAACTTCCCCACCGGTTGTGCAGGGAAGTTAGTCAGGGCGGGGAATGGGCAGCCTGGGGGCGGAGAGTGGGTGGGCAGAGGGCAATCACCGGCCCTGGACATACAGAGCCAATTCTAATGTCGGCCCTGTACATCCAGGGCTGGCGAAATGGCTGAGGTGGAATAATTCCCCTGGACATTTTTTTTTTTAAATTCAGGGTGCGGAAGGGACTGGGGAGGGCCAGGGAAAATTCCCCGCAGCCTCACTCTGGCCTTCGGAGGCTGAATTGGGTGTCGGGCTGTGGGGAATTTGCTGTTTTGGTTGGCGGCCGGCATCGCAGCTTTTAAATAGAGCAGCGGTGCCATGGCAACATGACATCATGGCGCCACAGATCCATTTAAATGCCTTGACTGAGTTAGCCGGGTACTGTCCGGCACATGCAGACCAGACACAATCGCTGTCCCAGCCTGCATGTGCAGGACTGTTTGTGAGTCTGATCCCGCAGGGCTAGACGTGCCCCACGGGATCAGAATCGCAATCCCTTCTGTGCGTGTGGTTCAGACAGGACACACAGAGGGGATCTACATCCGGGAAAGAATCGGGCCCTCATTGTTCTTTCCTAGGGGAAGTGAGGTCAATAGCAGGGTCTTTAAAAAACCTTGCAGTTCTGAATCGTACACCGATTCCGGAATTCTCACGAATCTCAAATTGTTCCGGCAGTTTCTGTTTTCCATGTTATCCAGCCTCTCCGCCTGCCTTCGCACTGTTGCCTGCAGAGCTTTCAGCTCTTTGGTGGCGTGGTCCAGCCTGTCCTCAGTCTATGGGGCTCTTTGTTCTATCTCTTGTATGCAACCTCTCAACCCCTCCAGCTTGTGGTTGACTCCATCCAGCTTATTTCCCAGTTCGTCAAAACGACCAGTTAAAGCACTCACCATTGCAGTGGTAACCTCATCTACAAGCTGTGTTGGTGTGGGTGAAGCAGGGGAAGATGATCCATCTGCCATCTTGCCACAGCTCGCTTGAGCCGCCTTCTGCTCTTTGCGAGCCAATTTCATCGCTGAGCACGCTGTGTTTGTAACCAGAGCCACTCAGCAGATAGGATGTGCTTGTGCTGTAGCTTTTTATTTGAGACTCAAAATGCAGCCTTTGTTGGGGTGGTCTGGTTCCGACGGCCCCAGAGAGCTGGCAGAGACTGTCCACCCATTCTCACCACATCATGTTACCTCTTAACATTAACCTTTAAAAAAGAGAGAGCAGCTTTTAAACTAGATATTGAAGCTGGTGCTTACCAGTGGGGAGAGTGTTTCTGATGTTACGAGTGGGTGATATTCTCGCCTCCAGTGATTACCAAATGGTGAGGTTCAGTATTAGGACTAGGGTGGATAAAGTCCATTGAAAAATGAGAATCCTAGACTTTAAGGAAACTAACTTTGCCAAAATAGAGCCATTAGTGGGATGGGAACAGTTAGGGGATGTAAAAACGCAGTGGGCAAAACCGAAAGTGGATATTTTAAGGGCAACAAATCTTTTTATTAGTAAAGTAAATAAATGTAAAAGGAAAAGGATGCCACTAGGGTTCTCAAAAGAAGTAGCAGAAAAGGTGAAGAAAAAAAAGGTGGTCGTCATAAAATACAAGAGATCACAGAAAGAGGAAGACAAATCATCAATATTTGGAAAAGCTAAAAGAAGCTAGGAAAGCAAAGATATAATGCAGTAAAATGAGGGAACAAAATATTTTTCAGATATGTTAATGAGAGGAAGAACTGCAAAAGTAGTATTAGTCAGTCTCAAGGGCAGAGCAGGCCCGTCCACTAAGCAGGCTAGATGGTCAACTAGGGTGGCAGCCTCTGAGGGCAGCAGGCCATGTGTTTCAGCACACATATCCTGCCGTCCCACCCCCCACCTCCCATGTGTCCAGATGTGCGCCTTCCTCTCATGCTGAGTCGCAATGCTGCCCCTGCTGCCGCAGATTCCGGTGGTGGGTGGCTAGGCTGAGTGCCAGCACCTCACAGCAGGCCATGTGCTTCAGCACATGGCCTGCTGCTGCCAGCAAGATGCCCACTGCTGGAATGAGTGGTAGCAGGAGGGTGGCGCGGCTGGGCAAGCAGGGGGGCTATGCGGCTGGGCGCGTGAGGGTGTCATTGCTGGGCATGTGGGGAGGCAGCACAGCCGGAGCTTCTGCCTAGGGTGGCAGAAACCCTTCGGCCATCCCTGCTCAAGGGTAGAGGAATATGTAGAAGCTGATGAACATAAAGTAAAATTGCTTCCAGGAGCAGGACCTCATAAAACACCAACAAATAGCAAAAGAGGTGAAGGGATCTTGAACTATTTTCAGAAGATTCTGTTTGTGAGGAACTAGCTAAACTAAAAGTAGACAGTGATGGGGCCGGATGGGATACATCTGAGAGTACTGAAGGAACTTAGAGAAATTCTAGCAGCTCCATTATCTGACTTTTTCAATGCTTCTTTAAGTCAGAGTGGTTTTAGTGAACTGGAGAAGAGCACATGTTGTACCTTTACACAAAAGTGGAAGTAAAGATGAGGTTGGGAAGTAAAGGCAAATTAGTCTGATCTCTGTGGAGAGTAAATTAATGGAAACGCTGCTAAAACAGAGGATAGTGAGGTTTCTGGAGTCCAAAGGATCGAAGGATCCAAGGCAGCATGGAAGCAGATTTTGTCAGACAAGTCTCATTTCTTTGAATGAGCAACCAGAGAGTTTACATAGAAACATAGAAGAATGACGACAGAAAAAGACCACATGGCCTATCTAGTCTGTCCTTCCATATCAACAACTACAACAGTCCCCTTTTTTCCTTTAGAGATCCTCTGTGTTTGTCCCATGCTTTTTTGAATTCAGATACTGTCCTCATGTCTACCACCTCCACTGGGAGACTATTCCATGGATCCACCACTCTTTCTGTAAAGAAATAGTTCCGCATATCACTCCTGAATCTATCCCCTTTCACCCTCATCCCATCTCCCCCTCCTAGCAGAACTTGCTTTCAATCGAAAGAGGCTCTTCCCCCTATGCATTTATGCCATGGAGGTATTTAAACATCTCAATCATATCACCTCTATCACGCCTTTCCTCTAAGGTGTACATATTAAGATCCTTAAGTCCGTCCTCATATGCTTTATAATGAAGATCACTAACCATTTTAGTAGCCACTCTCTGTACTGAAGGTGCGGTCTCCAGAATTGCACACTATATTCCAAATGAGGTCGCACCAAAGACTTATACAGAGGCATTATCACCTCTTTTTTTCTGCTAGCCATTCCTCTCCCTGTGCATCCAAGCATCCTTCTAGCTTTTGCTGTCGCCTTTTCTACCTGTTTACTACTACTACTTCTACTAAGCATTTATAAAGCGCTACCAGGCACACACAGCGCTGTACAATGAAAATACAAAAAGACAGTCCCTGCTCAAAAGAGCTTACAATCTAAAAAGACAAAGCAAGAAAAGAAGTAGAAAAAAGATAAGAACAAGGGCAAAGAGACAAGAGCAAGAGAGACAGGACAAACAAAAGAGGTAAGAACAAGTGTAAGAGGAAGAAAGAAAGGTGAAATAAAAGAGGGGAAGGAAGGAGAACAGCAAAATCAAGAGCCAAAGGCAGAGGCGAAAAGATGAGCTTTTAACTTGAGTTTGAAGAGGGGCAAAGAAGATGCCTGACGTATAGACAAAGGAAGTTTATTCCAAGCGTAGGGAGCAGCAAGGTGAAAAGAGCGGAATCTGGAGTTGGCAGTAGAGGAGAAGGGCATAGCAAGAAGCAACTGGGAAGAAGGACGGAGTACATGAGGGGGGAGATAGGGAGAAATGAGAGAAGAAAGGTACTGAGGAGCCACAGAGTGAATGCACTTATAGGTCAGAAGGAGAAGCTTAAAGTGAATACGGAAATGGATAGGGAGCCAGTGAAGAGATCTGAGGAGAGGAGTGATGTGGGCAAAACGAGGTTGACGGAAAATCAAACGGGCAGCGGAGTGCTGAATAGATCATCAGACACAACCACGCCTAGGTCCCGCTCTTCTTTAGTGGACAAAAGTACTTCACCCCCTATACTATATTGCTCCCTTGGATGCATGACCTTACATTTTTTAACATTAAATCCCAGCTGCCAAATTCTAGACTATTCTTCAAGCTTAGCTAGATCCTTCCTCATGTTATCTACACCTTCCTGGGTGTCTACTCTATTGCAGATTTTGGTATCATCGGCAAAGAGGCAAACCTTACCAGACAGCCCTTCCGCTATATCACTAACAAAGATGTTAAAAAGATGTTAGATGTTAAAAAGATGTTAACTGAGAAAAAACATTAGATGTGGTGTACTTAGACTTCAGTAAAGCCTTTGAAATTATTCCGCACAGGCGACTTATAAATATATTGAGCTCCCTATTGATGCACCCTAAAGTGACTGAATGGATTAGAAAATGGTTACCTGGGAAGTGACAAAGGGTACAGGTAAATAGAGCTCACTCTGAGGAGAAGGAGGTTACCAGTGGTGTGCCCCAGGGATCTGTCCTTGGTCGGATTCTTTTTAACATTTTTGTTAGTGATATAGGGGAAGGGCTGTCGGGTAAGGTTTGCCTCTTTGTGGATGATATCCAAATCAGCAATAGCAATAGAGTAGACACCCAGGAAGGAGTAGATAAAATGAGGAGGAATTTAGCTAAACTTGAAGAATGGTCAAGAATTTGGCAGCTGAGATTTAATGCTAAAAAATACAGGGTCATGCACTTGGGCTGCAAAAATCCAGGAGAGCAGCACAGTGTAGGGAGCAAAGTACTTCTGTCCATGAAAGAAGAGTGGGACCTGGGCGTGATTATTTCTGATGATCTTAAAGTAGCTAAACAGGTAGAAAAGGTGACAGCAAAAGCCAGAAGGATGCTTGGGTGCATAGGAAGAGGAATGGCCAGCAGAAGAAAGGAGGTGATAGTGCCTCTTTATAGGTCTGTGGTGTGACCTCATTTGGAGTATTGTGTGCAATTCTGGAAACCGCGCTTTCAAAAGGATATAAACAGGATGGAGTCGGTGCAGAATCTGGATACCAAAATGGTCAGTGGGCTTCATCATAGGGCATATACTTTGGAGGAAAGGTGGGAGAAATGAGATATGGTTGAGATGTTTAAATACTTCCATGTAGGGTTGCCAACTGGCTCCAGATGCGCCCGACAGGGTCAATCCAGTCCTGGATTTACCCCATTGCATGCAGGGATATGTAGTTCTAATTTCTCCATTGCACTCCATAAGAAATGGAAAACTACAAGTCACTGCATGCAATGGGGTAAACCTAGGACTGGATTGACCCTGTCGGGCGCATCTGGAGCCAGTTGGCAACCCTACTTCCATGGCATAAATGCACAAGAGGAGAGCCTCTTTTGATTGAAGACAAGCTCTGCTACGAGGTGACATAGGATGAAGGTGAAAGGGGATAGACTCAAGAGTAATATGAGGAAATATTTCTTTATGGAAACAGTGGTAGATATATGGAATAGTCTCCCAATGAGGTGGTAGAGACAAGGACTATCTGAATTTAAGAAAGTTTGGGAAAGGCAGTGTATCTCTAAAGGAAAAAAAAGGGAATATAGTAGTTGATATAGAAGGGCAGGTCTTTATCTGCTGTCATGTTTCTGGGTTTGTGAAGGGCTCTATTAAAATTGATAGGGAAGGCGTGTTGGCCTGATAGTAAAATGTAGCTACTCACCTGTAGAAGTTGTTCTCCATGGACAAGCAGGAAAATAATCCTCACGTATGGGACTCTCTAGTGGCAGGTTACCTTAAACAAAAAGGGGAAAATAGAGGCCCAACAGGGCAATCCAATATTGTTTTTGTTGGCAACAGGCCTTTTGCATTTTTTATAATTTTTTTAAAGGTAGCCTAAACAGAAAATTGCCTTTAACCTTTCCCAGCAATCGCGGCTTCACAGGAACAGCCGCCAGCGTGAAGGAAAAGGCTCTTCACGCTGGCAGCTGTTCAGAGGGAGCCGGGGCCTCGCGTGGGCTTACCCGGCTCCCTCTGAAGCCCTCCGGGTTGGGAGAAAAGCTGGTTTTTTTGCTCTGGCCGCTCCCGATCTTGCGGCCAGAGCAAAAAAACCGGCTTTTCAAGGGCCGGTTTAGCCTCTGCGCCGGCAGCCGGCCTGGCCATGGAAAAACCGGCCAGACCGGCTGAAAACCGGCCAGTTGGCAACCCTACCACCACCAGAAACAAAATCTTCCAGGCAAGAGCTTCAGATGACAGGAAATGAGCAGTTCAAAAGGAGCTTTCATCAGCTTAAGTTCCAGTTGCACTGAAATGAATTCTTACTGAGTTGAACTTGAGGCCAGACTCAGAGAGGTGTATAAGATACTCAAGCACTTTTTGTGTGGGGCAGGCAAAGGAATCTAGGGAATTTCCCTCACACCAGACAGCAAACCTCTTCCATTTGCATGACTAGGATTTTCTTGTTGAAGCCCTCCTGGAGGCCAAAACAGCATCGGTGACACCGGCTGGCAGACTGAGTGCAGACATTAGCCTCTCAAGATCAAGCTGTGAGGGCAAAAGACTTGTTGTTTAGATGTAACATTGCTCTGTTCTTTTGCAATATCAGTTGTCTAGGCCAATAAGAAGTGATAAGAATCATCGACCCTCTGTCTGTTTTGAGCTTCAGGAGGGTCTTGGCGATGAGAGGTGTTGGAAAATATGTGTACAGTAGACCCTTCCCCCAATGTGTGACCTCATTTGGAATATTGTGTGCAATTCTGGAGACCGCACCTTCAGGAGGATATAGGCAGGTTGGAGTTGGTACAGAGGGCGGCTACTAAAATGGTTAGCAGTCTTTGTTATGAAGCATATGAGGACAGACTTAAAAATCTTAATATGTATACTTTAGAGGAAAGGAGGGATAGGGGTGATATGATAGAGATATTTAAATACCTCCATAGCATAAATATACAGGAGGGTCTCTTTCAACTGAAGGCAAGCTCTGCTACAAGGGGATATAGGATGAGAGTGAAAGGGGATAGACTCAGTATCTGAATTCAAAAAAGCATGGAACAAACACACATCACATTACCTCTGTGGTGCGCTCCTGCTTTTTCCATCTCCATAGAATCAGATCCATTCGGCCTTTCCTTTCTTCATCCGCTATCACCACTCTTGTCATGTCCCTCATCATTACTCGTTTGGACTATTGCAACTCCATCTTTGCAGGTCTTCCTTCTCATCAGCTCTGTCGTCTTCAGCTAGTCCAGAACACTGCTGCCTGTCTTGTCACTTTTTCCCGTTACTACTCATATCACCCCCTCTCTTTTTTCTCTCCACTGGCTCCCGATCAAAGTCCGGTTCATTTACAAACTCCTTGTTATCACTCACAAGGTCTTATTCACTAGCACTCCACGTTATCTGGCCGATATTATCCACCTCCAACCCGTTCCCCGCCTCCTCTGCTCTGCGCACGGTAACCGTCTCTTCCTTCCCTCTCCCTCTCAGGCTCACCTAGAACTCACCCAGCACTCAGCATCCTACTTCCTTGGCCCCGCTTTATGGAACTCGCTCCCTCACTCCCTTCACACAGAACTTTCCTTCCTGCATTTCAAGGCACTCCTCAAGACACATCTTTTCCGCCAGGCTTTCGACCTTCCCCCACCCACTGATGGCTCTGGTCTCCCCTCGTCAGTCCCCCCCCTACACTTAGTTAACACCAGATGGCTCTGGTCTCCCTTCGTCTGACCCCCCTCCGCCCTATACTTAGTGAACACTAGCTTAGATACGTCCCTTCCCTCAACTACCCTACTGCTCTTAGTCTTTTTCTTTCCTTTCCTGTCCATTATTGGCGTTCCTTTTCCTTCCTTTGCCTCTGCAGCCAACATTTTGTTTATTGTACACCGCCCTGATGCCCTGGCAAGGGCGGTATATCAAACTCTGCTAATAAAGATAAAGAGGATCTCTAAAGGTAAAAATGGGATCATTGTAGTTGATATGGAAGGGAGGACTAGATAGGTCATGTGGTCTTTCTCTGCCATCATGTTTCTATGTTTCTAAGAAAACATCCAAGCCTAGTTTGCTGTGTGACTCCACTCTGGAGCAGAACTGATCCACCTGGGCATTCTGAGGAGTCACAAAGAGATCTATTGAGGGGCGGCCCCACTCTCAAAAGATGTAACTTGCAACCTCCCTGTCCAGGGTCCATTCATGTGGTTGAAGAACTTAATTCAGTCTGTCTGCCAGAGTGTTTTGCGGCAGGTATGTGGCTCTTGGGTCCATCCCATGAGCAAATTTCTACAACCTGATCATTTCCCAGCACAAGAGGTACAAGCCTGTTCCTTCCTGCTTATTGATATAGAACATTGCCACCTAGTCATCTGAATTAGGGCAATTTGACTTGAAAATTGATCTTTGAAAGCCTTCCTAGTTCCAAGAAGTTGATCTGATGGAACATTCTTGAAGGGACCAATTTCCCTAAGTGTGAAACCCATTGAGGTGAACTTCCCAATTCAGTTTGGATGCATCTGTTATAGCTTTTGTAGTGGAGCAATTTGAAAGGGAAGACCTTTTACCAGATTGAATGAGATAGTCCTCCAGTCCAAAGACCGAATGAAAGGGTCGGTGACATACAGACCATCTCTGAGATGTCCTGTGGATTGCATCCACTGCGTTCTCAGGACCTGAAATTCAGCTGCCCAGATCTTCGAAGGGCTATGCGCTGATGGGTGCATAGCCCTCCCCACCAACCTCTAAACTGGATATTCAATGCCACGGTGATGGCATTGAATATCTGGTGATCGCCATCAAACCCAGACTCCGCCGAAGCTAACCATGCAGCAGAGATATTGGATGCTGCCCAGTTAGCTTCTGCGCCTTAAAGATAGGCAAGGGTTTTCCTCGCCTATCTTTAAGGCGCCGATCGCTAACGGGCATCTTCCAATATCGCTGCTGCATGGTTAGCGCTATTCTCCACCTCCGCTCCACCCTGAAACACCCCGAACACGCCCCAATGCTAACTGGATTCAGGGCACGTAGAGAACTTGGAGGGGGATATTCAATGGCACAATGGCCAAATACTGTTACCACTACTAACTCCGCTAGGGCCAACATACATAGCCCATGATGAAACCCTACTCAACCCAGGCCTGAACACTGCGTTAAAGGTCACTGAAAAACCCCATAAAAGACGTAGCTCCAAAACAAAACATAATAAACATAGGAAACCGACAGCCACAAAGACCAGAAACAAGCAACAGCAACCACACCAATTATCGCAAACCCCCATCACAATCTGTCTCATCAACGCCAGATCCATTAGAAATAAAACCCACATCATACACGATATCATTACAGACAACAAACCCGATATCCTCTGTGTCACCGAGACCTGGATCACTGACACTGACCCAGCAATACTAAACCAATTACCCCATCCCAACTACACAGTACACAGGAGAGGAGGAGGAGTACTTGTCATTGCCAAAACCTCCCTCACGTTCTCAAGCCCCTCCCTAACTGAATCCAAAGGCATTGATATACTCAAGATCGAAAACAAAACATCAATACTTTGCTTAATCTACAGACCCCCCTCAGCCCATCATGAAACCCTGGCCACCGCACTAGAAAATATCTCAACCTCTGCAACCAAAAAACTGTGCATCATTCTGGGCGACCTAAATCTCCCATCGATTCCCCCTGTACAGGCAGACGCATTCTTTGAAGCCATGCATCAGCTCGGCTACACACAAATCATACAAGAACCCACACATAACAAAGGTAACACCCTTGATATGGTGTTCTTATCACACAACATCCAAAAATACACCAAACCTCGAGTAACCCCAGTCCCATGGTCCGACCATTTCCTAGTCGAATTTGAAATCCACCTACCTCCACAAAAGGTAAAGCCTCAAGCCGACCCAAAAACACATCAACAGAGGAAATTCCAAAAATTCAATAGCGAAGCTTTGGTAACTTCTATATCTACACATGTTGAGTACACCACCACAGACCTAGACAAGCTGGTAGACCAATGGAACTCAGGGATCGAAGCAGCTGCAAGTCCAACATGGAAGACCACAAACGCTGTAACAAAAATAGGAACCGAACCATGGTACTCTCCCACGCTATCTAAAATGAAGAGAGAACTACGCAAACTCGAAAGGAAATGGAGGAAAAAGCAAACCGAAGAATGCAAGCAAATATACCTAACACTCCTCGCAAGATACAAGAATGAGGTAAACCTCGCTAAAAAGACACACCACACTAATCTACTCAACAAAGCGCTCAACAGACCCAGAGAACTTTTTGAACTCGTGAAATCTCTGACCAAAACTTCACAAAACTCCATCTCTGCAGACGATATAAAGGCCCAGACGCTTGCTGACCACTACGCCAAAAAACTAAATCCGAAACTTCCCACAAGCATGACCAAAGGCATGCCACTAGCTCTCACCACTCGAGAAACCACAACTGCCCCTCAAGCAGACCCAGAAACAGAATGGAACACCTTCCAGCAATTAGCTGAGCAACAAATCTTAAACATCATAACCAACTTAAACACCACTACCTTCCCCCTCGACCCATGCCCAGCCGCTTGGATGAAAGCAACCAAGAAAGACGATGCAAAACCCATCGCGCACATTGTCAACCAGTCTCTGAAACAAGGAATCATGCCGTCTCATCTCAAGAAATCAATTATTAGACCCATATTAAAAAACAAGTCGCTCAACAAAAGTGACCCTGCATCATATCGCCCAATCTCAAGCATAGCTTTCCTAGCAAAGATGATTGAAAAAGCGGTCCAGCACCAACTCCAGGACCACATGGACGAGATAAAAGCCCTAGATGAACATCAATACGGATTCCGTCAGAATCACGGAGTGGAAACACTACTACTGGCACTCCTTGACAATCTACTTAGGGGCCTCGAGAACAAAAACTCCATGTTCATACTCATATTCATCGATATCTCAGCGGCATTCGATACAGTACATCACACCACCCTTTTGGACCACCTGGCCTCGCTAGGTATAACAGGGACACCCCTGAAATGGTTCACATCATACATATCCAATACGATGCAACAAGTGCAATTCAACAACGACAGAGCTGATGCTTTCCCCCAAACCCAAGGGATCCCTCAAGGGTCTGCCCTCTCATCCCTACTGTTCAATTTGTATATAAAGCCGGTATGCAGTATTTTCCAGAAATATAACATAAATTACCACATATATGCCGACGACGTGATGTTATATACACAGCTTGACATAACACAGCCTAACTTCAGTCCACTAGAAGAATGCCTTGACATGCTCCAATCATGGCTTCAGCAAAACAACATGTCAATAAATCACAAAAAAACAGAGGTCATGTTCATGTCCAAGAAAGCCAATTTCATCCCGCCCACCACAGTCACACTAAACAAAAACATATACGATACAAAGCCTGTAATAAAGTATCTAGGAGTCCTACTTGACAGCAACCTCAAGATGGACAAACACCTCAGAACAGTTAACCGAGCCATCTTTTACAAACTCAAAATCCTTCAACCACTCCGCAATATCCTCGAGAAATCCGACTTTAGGTCTGTTGCTCAAGCACTAATCATTCCCCACCTGGATTACAGCAATGCCATTCTACAAGGGCTTCCAAAGAGCACACTAAGCATCCTGCAAATGGCTCAAAACGTGGCTGCAAGAGTCATCATGGAAAAGAAAGTCACCGACCACATAACCCCAGTTCTAATGGATCTGCACTGGCTCCCAGTGGCCGCCCGCATCATCTACAAACTACTCATCACACAACATTTAAACTCATCAATGGCATCGCACCATCATACCTCAATAACCTAATCACTATTCAACCTAGCAACAGGAGCAGGAGAACTATGAATCTCAACACCCTATGTATCCCGACCAGCATAAGATCTGTCAAGGCCGAAACAAGCAATAGGGCGTTCACATACTCAGCGCCAATCCAATGGAACTAACTACCGCATGAATTAAGGCTCACAAACAACCTGAACGAATTTAGACGAAAACTGAAAACCTATCTGTTTCAAACCCACTACAACTTGATCTAACTGCAATACCCTACCTCAACCAGATCTCCTCTGCCGCACTCGGCAGCATATAATCTAATAGTATATAGTCATGTATAACTTGTACACCTTGGCAACTAATTCCGTACAAATTGTATATAACCATGTATAGCCTGTACACCTTGGCAACTAATTCTGTACAAATTGTATATATGGGGCCCCCCCCCCAATCTACTGAAATCAAATGTATACCTTGATCTGTGTGCTTTAATCAAATGTGTATCGTATCCAAATGCTTGTCCCGTGTTACGTAATCATTGACTAATCAAAATGTAAAACTGAAATCTCAATGTACCGTACAATACATTATGATTCTGTAAAGTAAACCGCTGCTGATCGTAGGAAGCAGCGGTATACAAGTGTTTACTAAATAAATAAATAAAATAAAATAACCATGTAAGTGTTGTTGAATATCCCCATCTAAGGCATTTACATGGTTTATTGGGCTGTAAACCGTGTAAATGCCTTTCAAATATCAGGTCCTCAATGTGGAAATGTGCCAAGGATAGAAGCCGTCACCTGGTGACTCAGTTGAGTCTTTCACACTACCACTGTCAGCCTGGAAAGTCTGTTGTGCATGAAAAAAACTTTTGCCTGAGTCGTGTCGAGCAGGGCTTCTATGAATTCCAATTGCTGGGTAGGCTGAAGGTGGAATTTTGAGTAATTTGCTACAAACTCTAGTAGTTCCAGCACCCAAATGGTCAGCTGTGTTGATTCCCATACTCCTTCATGAGTGGAACTCTTGATCAGTCAATTGTCCTGGTAGGGAAAGACAAAAACTCCCACTGTGCATAGGAAAACTGCTACTACGGAAAGGAATTTTGTAAATACCCGAGGCACTGAAGCTAGGCCAAAAGGCAGAGGTTCGTACTGAAAATGTTGCCCTGCTAGAATGAATCTGAGATACTTTCTGTGAAGGTGATGTATCTCTATGTAGGTATATGCATCCTTTAGATAATGAGAGCATAGTCAATCTCATTTTGAATATAATGAAGCAAGGTGGCTAGAGAAATCATTCTAAACTTTTCTTTGACCAGATATGTGTTCAAATCTCAAGTCTAGGATGGGACAGAATCCTCCCGCCTATTTGGTGATCAGGAAATAGCTGGAATAAAATCCTCGCCCTCTTTGCTCAGATGGCACATGCTCGATCACAAGATCTGACATGAAAGTGGTGACTTCTCTCTGAAGTAGTTCCTGATGCTGAGAGTCCAAGGAATGAGCCTTCAATGTGCAATTTGGAGCCAGGTCAAGTATATGTAATTTGTAACTTTTTTGAATAATTTGCAAAACCCAAATGTCTGAGGTTACAAGAAGCCACCTTTGGGCAAAACAAATGAGCCTCCCTCTGACAGGAGAGTTCTCCCCTGCAGTTACAGGTTGAGTGGCTATGTTTTTCAGGAACCAGCAAAATCCACCCTTGGTTTTGGCCAAGGAGCAGGTTGGGTCTTCTGGGCTTTCTCTTACTTTACTTGTGCTCGAGGAGCCTGCTTTGATTGTGAATGTTGGGAAACAAGAAAATACCTATGTCTGTGGGAGCAATAGGTCTTTTTCTCATTACCGCCCTGAGACCTCCTGTACTAGGAGGCCTGTTCGGATGTGTACCTTGAGAGATTACGAAGGGATACATGCTGCTTTTAGATCAAGCCAGCCTTCTCCTTTGACTTTTTCTCCAAAGAGATTCTCTCCATAGCACAGTATGTCAGCGAGCTTATCCTGCACAGATTATTCTAGGTCTGAGGCCCAGAGCCAAGCGAGTCTCTGAGCGCCAGTACCCACTGCAGAAGTTCTTGATACCATTTTGAAGATATCATAGGTCGCTCGGACCATGAACTTTGAGCAGTCCTTACTGTTTCTCACCAGAAAATGATACTATTCCAATCTCTCTGGAGGGAGATACTGGGACAGAACAGCTAGGCCGCTTGTGATGTTCTTCAAAAACATGTACATGTAGGGCTGGTAAGAGGCAATGTGGGTTGCAAGTATGGAACTCTAGAAAACTCTTCTCCCAAAAGAATCTAATATCTAAGCTTCCCTGCCTGGGAGTGCCGAGGAGTGAGTCTTGAAACTTTTAGATCTCTTAAGGGTGGATTCGACCACAAAGGAATGGTGAGGAAGCTGAGGCTTCTCAAACCCAGGAGCCTTCTGAATTCTATACATA